>JAODAL010054953.1:0-24290 GCA_025379985.1 Phyllomedusa bahiana | reverse complement strand
CTCTCTATTGAAATTTCCCCTATGTCGCTGTTCGGCGAAAAACGCGTTTTTCGGGTTTTTTAATCTTTATTTGAAAAAAGGGTTCTGTTTTTATCTGAAATTTTTTGAACTTAATAAAAATTTTTTTTTATTAATACTTTGGCACGGGCGGGGCCCCGAGTTTTCAGCGCGCCCATCTTTTTAAATAAAAATGGGGAGTAGCTGCGCTTGATTGGGGGGGAGCCAAGCCAGTCTCTACCCAATCGCTTTTTTTTTTTTTTTACTGTTTTTTGAAAACGTCCCCCCTTTGATTTGTTGGGTTTCCAAATTTTCCCATAGGATATAAGGGGGACTTTGTCGTCCTATTTGTTTGGTTAATCTCCTTCATGGGTTAGAAGGGCCCACTGTGCCCCCTTTATTTGATTGGGTAAAACTTCTCCATGGATATAATGGGTCTTTGTCGCCCCTATTCTGATTGGTAATTCCCCTCAATTTTTTTGGGGAAAACTTCACTTTTCGATTGGGGTTTATCCGACCAATGGAATGTTAACAATTTAATTACTTTTCTGGCAATTATCTTTTGCTTTCCCCTATGTGCGCGTCTGGGCGACAAACGCGTTGTTGGGGTTTTTAAACTGCTTTTTTGTAAAGAAGGGTTTCTCTTTATGGGATAATTTTTTTTACATTTAAAAAAAAATAATTTTTTTATTAATACTTCACCCGCACGGAAGAGCGCCGAGTTTTCGGCGCCCTCTTCCATAAAAATGGGAGAAGTGCTCCCCTTGATTGGCTGGGATAGCCAAAAACCGTACTCAGCCAATCACTTTTTTGTTTTTTTAACGTATTTTGAATTATCCCCCGGGGGTTCGATGGCCCAAACTTCTCCTAACTGAAAATGGGTCTTTGTCATCCTTTTCTGTTTGGCCGAGCCCCAACCCCCCTACTCAGCCAAACAGCTTTTTCTGTTTTTTTTACTGTTTTTAAATTACCGCCGTGGTTTCTGTTTTGGTCAAACCCTTCTTGGGTTTAAAGGTTCACTGTCGTCAATTTTTGTTTGGGGTTTTGCGAAATGGAATGGTTTCGAATTTGAATTCGAAATTTCCCCGGAAATTTTCCAATATCTAAATTCTTGTAGGGCCCCTTCTAAGTTTTGGAAAGTGTTTTTTTTTTTTTTAAGTATGTTTATTTTTGTTCAGCTTTTTTCTGACATGTTTTCCGCCTTCAAAAAGGCGTTTTTTTGGGGAATCATACTCCTGAGCAGGGGGGAGGCCGAGATTTCTGTCGCGTCTTCTATCTGTTCCTGCATGTTCCGATCCTGCTCACTTCGCCGCCCGCCATTTTTAGCCAAAATAAACCGGTCTGCTTGTCGGGTGCCGAGCGCTCCCCTGGCCTCGCCATGTACTGCCTCGTGGTATACGGGCGCGCCGCATCCCCCCCCGGGAATGCCTACCCCGCCCCCCCACCCCGCCACTGCCCGCCCCTTCTTGGGGGGCCGGTGAAAAGGGCAACACTGGCCCCCTGAATCCCCCGAGCCCGGACAGCGGGATTCGGTGGGGGGGCGCAGTTTACCCCAAAAAAACGGGCGAAAAGCCGATCATAATGTCCCCAAAATACTAAAACGCGCTCAAACGGGAATAAGGCAAGCGGGGAAAAAAGTATGTCTGTACTAGCTTGTGCTGTCTGAAAAGGGGGGATAACTGTGTGACAGTTTCCCTTTAAACTCCGGGAGGCTTCCATGAAAATTATAAAAGAAATAAATGTATTTCAATTTGGTTGTCTACACATTGTTTCTCTAGCCAAAAAGGGTTCAGATTCACACCTATCTCTTCCTGTCGAACTGTGCATGGTTTTTGCGTAAATTACATTCAGCTTGGCTTTTCAAGTTTCTAATAGCACTGAAGAAGCAAAATGTTATCTGAAGTGCAGAAGCTAAGGGTTTAAAGTAGTAAAAAAAAAAGGAGACTAATTATTTGTTTGAGATAACACACTGTTCTCAAGCTTTCAGCAGTCTGACCTGTGGTGACATCACTCCCTGCTGTCAGATAAGACAGAGCAGAGAGAAGGGGAGAGCAAGACAGTAACCGAGAGAGAAACCCTGTGAAACCCCTAGGCTAAAAAAATATCTCCACAACAAGCCAAAAAAATAAAAAAATATTTGGAAAAAACTTAAATTGCCGGTCGAATGTTCAAAGTTTTTTTGAGGGGAACAACACTTTAAAAGTTCTAATCTTTTGATGTACCATAGGTTAAAAGGGGGCAAAATTTTTTTAGGGTCGGGCTGTTTTTAAAGGAGTTTTCCCCTACAAAGAATAGTTTTTAAAACCTAAAACCTAAGTTTCCCCCAACAAGTTGTTTTGTGTCGACTTGTATATCTGTGGCACTGTAGATCTATGTTGTTGGCAACAACTGTTGATTAAATCCTTCGAAAGTGAAAAAAATGGGACATTTTGTCTTTCTGTAAAAACCCCCCACTATTTTAGATTAAAAAATATAATAAAAAACAAACGCGGACGCAATACAAGTGGTTTTGGCTTACGGTTTCAGGGCCCGTGGGCCATTGTCCAGATGGTGCAGGAGTAAAAAAAAAAAAGGTTGACCAAAATGCTTTTCGGGTTACTTATCTCCATGCTTACTTAGATTTTAACTTTGTACGAAACTATCCTATTGTAAACCCTTTTTTTCCTTTTTAAAAAATATCATTTCAAAAATTTTGGCCAAAATGCAAAAAAATTTTAAATAAAAAAACAAAAAAAATCATTGCTATTTTTTAAGTGTGGGCATCCAATTCAAGGCTCCAATGTGCTTCCCTTTTAAGAAAGTTCTCAAACCCACTCTTGGTTTATTTTACTTTTCTAACCCAAAAATGGAAAAACAGTTTTTCAGTGTTCCTCAAAAAGTGTTTTGGTTTTCTTTTGTTTTGGTTTTATTTTCTTTATCCCATTTTTGTTCCACAATCCTATTTTTTTGTTTTAATTTTTAACCAATATAATACCCGGGTTTCCAAAGTACAGATATGGCTATTTTTATGGGGGTGCCAATTTTAAAATTTGTTATTTGGTAAATTTTATTAATTTTTTTTATTTTGGAAGCTTTGTTTTTTTTTTTGTATGTACCGCACATATTACACCTTGTTCCTTAACATCCAAAGAAAGTATTCAGACCCCCTTTTAAATTTTTCACTTTGTTTCATTGCAGCCATTGGTTTAAAAACAAAAAAATTTTTTTTTTTTTGTGGGTTTAAGTCCCCTTGGCCCCATCTTGAAAGGAAATAAATTTAGATATTTTTGCAAATTTAGTAAACAAGAAAAAGAAATTCACAAGGTCATGCTTCAGACCCCTTTGCTCGTATTTAGTAGAAGCCCCCCTTTTTAGCTTTTGTTGTCATGGTCTTCTTTGGCAATTAAAGCAACAATTTTTTTACACCCGGATTTGGGGTTCCCGCCTTCTTCCCTTTCGATCCTCTCCCGTTCCCTCGGTTGGTTTTGGTTTAACATTGGTGGACGCCCTTTTCAAGTCTCTTCAGGAAAGCTCAGTTTGGGTTTTGGCAAAGCTTGGTGGGGGGGTCAAAATGGGCACGGTTTTTTTAACCTCCGCTTTATTTTTTTTAGTGTGCGTTAGGGCATTGTCTTGTGGGGAAGAAGAACCTTCGGCCCAGCCTGAGGTCCAAAGCACTCGGGAAGAGGTTTTCATCCAGGATATCTCTGTACTTGGCCGCATTCATCTTTCCTTCAATTGCAACCAATCTTCCTGTCCCTGCAGCTGAAAAGCACCCCCATAGCATGATGCTGCCACCACCACATGTTTCCTGTTGGATTTATTGGGCAGGTGATGAGGCATGTTTGGGTTTTCTCAACACATACGCTAGAATTAATGCCCAAAAGTTCAATCTTCGTCTCCTCAGACCATAGAATCTTATTTCTCATAGTTTTTGGGGGTCCCTCGTGTATTTTTTGCAAACTGTATGTGGTCTTTCATAAAGCCCCAACTGGTGGAAGGCTGTAGTGTAGTGACTTTGTGGAACTTTCTCCCTTTCCCCCTATTCTACATCTCGGGGAGCTCAGCCACAGTGATCTTGGGGTTCTTCTTTACCTCTCTCACCAAGGTTTTTCTACCAAGATTGCTTAGTTTAGTGGACGGCTGGTGAGGAAGAGTCGTGGTGTCTCAAACTTCTTCAATTAAAGGATTATGGAGGCCACTGTGCTCTTGGGAAACCCTTGGGTTTGCTGCAGAAATTCTTTTGTAACCATGGCCAGATCTGTGCCTTGCCAAAATTCGGTCTCTGAGCTCCTTGCGCAGTTCCTTAGATCTCATGATTCTCATGTGCTCTGACATGCACTGTGAACTGTGAGGTCTTATATAGACAGGTGTGTGCCTTTCCTAATCAAGTCCAATCAGTTCAATTAAACACAGCTGGACTCCAATGAAGGAATATAACCATCTCAAGGAGGATTAGAAGGGAAATGGGCAGCATGTGAGGTTAAAACATGAGGTTTTCACAGCAAGGGTCTGAATACTTAAGACCATGTGAGATTTCAGTTTTTCTTGTTTCATAAATTTGCAAAAATATCTAAATTTCTGTTTTCTTTCAAGATGGGGTGAAGAGTGTATATTAATGAGCAAACAATGGACTATTTTGATCTTACCAAATGGCTGCAATGAAACAAAGCGTGAAAAATTTAAAGGGGTCTGAATACTTTCCGTACCCACGGTATCTGCATGATCTGGATAATCTACAAAGAGAGGGCAATCGTGAGATTGGTGAAGCACCATTTACACAATGCAGACTGAGAAGTATATGCACTCCGCTGATTGGAGATATAGCCTGTATTGATGTGTTTCCGGAATTAGTCCTGAAGGATTTATCAAAAATACAATAAGATCGAAGAATCTCAAATTTGAACATCTTGCAGACACAAGCACTCTTGTCTTTAGAAAATGTATTAAGACATCATAAAAAGGTGGGAATATTGTTCTTTTAAACCGTCCTGTATATAGACAGATGTGTATGTCAATCCTAAGAGGCCAAAAGGGACAAACTAATCGATGAGGAGGGTAAACATAACTTCATGTTGACAAGATCTCCACAGATATCCACATTTTATGCCTTACCCAAAAAACAGAAGTGTGTAATAACCATTAAAGGAATGTTCTATCGGCTCAGGTATTAATAGTCCCACAAAGAAAGTGGGTATCTAAACTGATAAATATCTCAGAGAGTAGGTCATCTCACTCCCATACTACATTTCGACACTATGGGCAACATGTACGATTTTTGGCGGCCAGGCGCCATTTTTTTGCACGCATTTATAGTGTAGAATGCGTCTGAATCTATGAACCTGTTGTACTACGGATCATAGATTTAGCGCTTTCTAGCTACAAGACGACACTTCTGGCTCAGGTAAACCACTTTTGGTTGATTTGCTGTACTAAAGCTATAAATGTGTAGCTCGTATAGTTGTAATGCGACACGCCTCCAGCATGCCTCCCGATCTGAGGCGCATTACAAAGTGCCGCGGGCGCTTTGTAATGCACCTGATACCGGAGTGCGCCCATTTAAAAATAGAGCGAACTGGACTGCGCTAGCTGTCGGGATGAAAAGCTGCCAGACTTCTGGCACACATCCATTACAAATATCAGTGGCACACTAAAAACTAAGTAAAGCATCAAAGGTATATAGGAATTTTTGAAAATGCATTACTGCTAAGGAAATATGAAAACCTGGGACTCTTAGTTTACAGTTTTTGATCAAAAATGTTTAAGCTCACCTCCCAATAGCGTCAAGGGGATCCCAGTACAGGTGAGTCCCTAACACTAACATGTTACCTCACTAGGAGCCTATTCAGACTCCAACTTCTCAAGGAGTGATAAGAACTTGCTACTGAATTATCCTGCACAGGTTTAAAAGAGGTAGGCGGAGTGCAGCAAGCCAATGAGACTCCTAGTGAGGTAACATGTTAGTGTTAGGGACTCACCTGTACTGGGATCCCCTTGACGCTATTGGGAGGTGAGCTTAAACATTTTTTATCAAAAACTGTAAACTATGAGTCCCAGGTTTTCATATTTCCTTAGCAGTAATGCATTTTCAAAAATTCTTATATACCTTTGATGTTTTACTTAGTTTTTAGTGTGTAATGGATGTATGTTATTGCCTTGCCAGTGTGCACCTATGCTTACGTTTTTCAAAAGATGTTCTTGGATGTGCACAGCCTAACAAAATTTTGTAGACTTCTGGCACAGTCCTGTTCATACATGTCGCCCTATGGATCTACTGGCAAGGATTGAGGGAGTAACAATTGATGATCAAACCATCCTGGCCAGTAGTGATGTAATTTGAAGCTTTAGAATTATTTTATACACCGCCATGTGGAGGAAATGCAGACATATGGATCTTCAAGTTGGGGACTTAATGATAAAAATATATATGAAGATATTCTCGAAAAATTCTGCAGAAAGTCCATCTTGTGTTTCAGGGTCATAAATATCTGGGTATTAATTATATGTGTTTTTATGGACTATGAAGTTATCTATTTGTACGTAATAAAACTATCCCTTTTTTCTTATTATCTCATTCTGAGATTTGAGTCTATTATTGTAATCTATTATGTAAATTATGATATGGACAATTGTTGCTCCACTTGATCAGATTAGTTATTCTTTGAGAAGTACAATGGCATTTCCTGGCCTCACTATTCTAAATTACTACAGCATTTAAGGATTTTTTTGTGTCTTTTGAAAAGAATGATTTCGGTGTTTTGTCTCTCATTTTGGCAGCTGCTCTCTCTGGGGTCCAATCAGGGTAACCTCTGTCTCTTAATCTCCCCTTAATAACCTTTATTTCTCTTAAAAATCTGAATCCCTTGAGCAAGCTCTCCTTTCTCTAATGTATTCACCTATGGGAACAGCTGCCACTGTGCGTCTCGGATGGTAGCTGCTCACAAAATAACATCGCTGGAATTGGGTTTTCTGAAAAGGGCAGTGTGAACAGTGTCCTGATCACCCCACAGTGTAACATCCATTCAAACTTATAAGCAAATCTATATACACAGTTGATACAATATGTTAATAAGAGAAGCAGTGGTTGGTCGACAGTTTTTCTTTTTAAGTCCTGCATAACAAGTGCAGCCATGTTGAGATCAATGGTCCACATGGACCTGAAACGTGTAAACCAATAACCAATCTTGGGAAACTATGCCATACTTTATGCATTTTATTATGATCTACTGATCCAGTAAAAAAACAAACAAACCATATTTCCCATATTTTTTCACTTTAGAAGGATCAGCTTTCAACATGAAGGGAAGGTAATTAAAGACTTTTTCTAAATACATTAGTCTGTTGATTTAGTCATGAGATAAGAGATTTTATGTGCTCTGAGTTTCACAGGTTTCTACGGTTACCTGATCATAACTCTGCTACCTGATTAGACCACAGATCATGGGAGTAACATTACCATGGAGGGACGGAGCTCATTCTAGCAGACTAATTATCTCTAACAAGATTACCATTTATTTATACAAAAGCAACTGTTTTCAGTCCTCACTGCACATACACCTTTTGTTTACTGAAGATTAGCTCTCCTGCACTTATCAGTGTAATGACTCGGCTAGCTATAGACAAGCTAAATATGCTAATCACTGCTATAGAATCGCCAACAGCATGAGGAGATCGTGTGATTGTAAAACTGCTTGTGACTTTGTGAAACAGCTTGGTGAGAAAATCCCTTTAATGAAGAAACACTGCTCTCACCCCTGAAACCTCCTCTCCAGCACATCTGCTACTCTGATGTCTCTCGTCAGTCCCACATCAATTACCATTACGGTTTGCGTAATACCGTAGCCAATCCCTGGCTACAGCAGTCATATGTCGTACATGCAGAAAAGACCACAGGACCTAGTAATTGTCTACAGCATCAAGTGTAGCATAGGCCGTCATCAGTGAGAATCGGTGGGTACACCTGTGCAGCGGTGGCAGCCTAAGGACCTTTGGTCTTTTTAAACAAATAAATCTTAGACAACCCCTTTAATTCTATATGTAAACTGTAATTTTACATAAAAATAAGAGGTTGTAGGAGCTATCCTGGTGGAAGGCTTAAATCATTACTCTTCTGGACATACAACACATTTTTTATGTTACCATATCACACCAATAACAAGTGAAAAAGATGAATTACTGTAATTGCACTGTAAAGGGAATCAAAATGAAAACCAATCACACACATATATATTCTCTAATGGAATAAATAAGTGCACTGTACTGAAATTTCCACATAAATGCATAATTAATGAAATGTTATCATATTTGTTATATACTGTTTTATAGATGCAAATGGGAATCTTGGGTTCTTGAACAGATTTGTAGCTTCTAATAATACTGGAGTGTTATGATTTAAGACATCTGGCCTGGAAGTATTAATATGCATGGGGCTGTTATAAAAAACTAGTATCTAAGCAACCAGAAAAGTTCAAAGCCGTCCACTTCAAGTTCTTAGAACGTCTTCAATTAGCCTGAAATCTGTATCTAAAGCACATCATAAAAATGAATTTTAAGAGATTATTACTTTTGACAGGAGTATATAAAATCACTGACTATCTTATGCCTCCTAAGGTAATCTCTAAACTTCTCTCCGACTTACAGCAGACACATCCCAATGGATAAGACTTACCTTCCTTCTTCCATGCCCAGGCAAATGGTGGGCACATCTGGTGCTCGGCTAGAATCACACTCTGTATCTGAGACATCACTTATTAGTTTGTGTTTTTCTTCCTCGGGGACATAGACCATGCAGAGTATGCGTGATTCTACATTGAAACATTCGATCACCTTCGGGCTACGGTTGTGAAGAGAAACAACAGCAATCTGACCCATCTGATTAGTGCAGCTGCCAATCTAAATAAAACACACAACAAAAGAAAAGCCAGGGCATGATTTCCACTGCGTGACACAGAGATCATTTATTCATTATTTATGCATCGTCTGTGGGTGCATAGAGAAAGTGCAAAGCAGAGACGAGACCTATCTGATGTCCCTGTAGGATAACACAAGCAGAACGCTCAGCAGCTTTTGTAGTGGTCCTAAATTCCCCTTCCCCTTATGCTACATCAAGGGAACCTATTAGGTCATTTATGCTGCCTTTTGTGAAAGCAGGATATGATAGATGGAGAAAAAATGAGTCCTGGGATATATAGGGCAATATGATTTGGACAACACATAGGGGAAACTATTAATAATCTTAAGGCAGCTGGGACCACAGTCACCAAGAAAACCAATGGTAACACATTACGCCGTAATGGTTTAAAATCCTGCACTGCCTTCAAGGTCCCCCTGCTCAAGAAGCCACATGTGCAGGCCCCTCTGAAGTTTGCTAATGAACACCTGGATGATTCTGTGAGTGATGGGGAGAAGGTGCTTTGATCAAATGAGACAAAAATTTAGCTCTTTGGCATTAACTCAACATGCTTGGAGGAAGAGAAATGCTGCCTGTAACCCAAAGAACACCATCCCCATGGTGTGAAGCATAGAGGCAGAAACATTATGTTTTGGGGGTGTTTCTCTGCTAAGAGCACAGGACTACTTCACCGCATCAATGGGAGAATGGTTGGAGCCATTTACCGTAAAATCCTGAGTGACGACCTCCATCCCTCCGTCAGGACATTAAAAATGGGTCGTGGCTGGGTCTTCCAGCAAGACAATGACCAAAAACATACAGCCAAGGCAACAAAGGAGTGGCTCAAAAAGAAGCACATTAAGGTCATGGAGTGGCCTAGCCAGTCTCCAGACCTTAATCCCATAGAAAACTTATGGAGGGATTTGAGACTCCGAGGTGCCAAGCGTCAGCCTCAAAATCTTAATGATTTATCGATGATCTGCAAAGAAGAGAGGACCAAAATTCCACTTGACATGTGTACAAACCTCATCATCAACTACAAAAACGTCTGACTGCTGTGCTTGGCAACAAGGGTTTTGCCACCAAGTACTTAGTCTTGCTTGCCAGAGGGATCAAATACTTATTACTCACTACAAAATGCAAATACATTTATATAATGTATACAATGGTATTTTCTGGATTTTATTTTTGATATTCTATCTGTCAATGTTAAAACTAACCTAGCCCTAAAAGTATAGACTGTTCATGTCTTTGTCAATGGGCACACTTAGGCCTCGTTCACACGGCTTATTTTGTCACGGATTTGCGCCGTACTGCGCGCCAGATTTGCGCTGCAGTACGGCGACAATCTGTCCCTGTCATTACGGTAATCCACTGCTCTCATAGAGAACAGTGGATTCCGTCGCTCCTCCCCGCTCGGCAAATCCGCCGCGGGGGGAGAAAGTGACATGCACATTATCCAGTCGCAATACGCGCCGTGGATAATGCAAGTCTATGGGGCTGGGGAGCGGTGCCCCCGCCGCGCTCCGGCCCCGCCCTTTATTCACGGCGGATTTGTGAGCGCACAAATCCGTCGGGAATAAGCAGTGTGAACACGGCCTTACACAATCAGCAAGGGATCAAACAATTATTTCCTTCAGTGTATCTCTCCTATTGACGCCAGGCTACCCAACTGGTACAAAAACTGTAGCAGGAAGGAAAAACCACAGTGTAACAGGAGAAAACATCAAAGATGAGAATAGGGAAAAAAATAAGAACGGAAAAAAAAAGGGTGGGGGTCTGTGTTCCCCCAGTGAATCAGACGAGATAAGAATTTTATGGCAAGAACAAAAATCTGAATTTCTCGTCAATATCACTGGATGACACAGCACCTTGGTATACCTGCAAGTATTCACATAGGATGGGTAAAAATTAGAAAGAAAAAAAAATTTGACAGCAGTGGGAGACCGCACACTGCTGCCTAAAGAACTTTACTACCCAGGCTTGCGCCAGCTGAAGACTGGGTGGGGATTTTGTAGAATTTAGTAAAAGTATGAACTGGGGCCCAGGTCGCAGCCTTGCAAACATTTGAAGCCGAGGCATGATGCCGCACCACCCAGGAGGCACCGACTGCTCGAGTGGAATGAATGGCGACCCAAAACAAAAAAGGTTCACCACTGTGCTTATAGGCTTCCGAAACTGTAGACCAGATCCAGCTGACAAAAGAGGCCTAAGAAGCTGCAATGTCTCTATGTGGACCCTCTGGAATGACAAAAAGGGTCAGAGCGTATGAAAGATCCAGTGGCAGTGACGTAGATCAGAATGGCCCTGACACGTCCAAACAATTCAACGACTGCCCCGAAAGGTTAGGAGGGAAAGAGTAAAAAGAGGGCAAAACTATATCTTTATAAAGGAAGAACGAGGAAACCACTTTAGGGAGAAATGAAGGCGCGGGCCATAGCACCAAAGCTGCAATTACCGAACGGAGAGACTCCATGTGAAACCTGGGAATGCACACAATGGTTGAGCTCCTTCAGATCCAGGACAGGTCTGACAGACATTATTTTTGGGAACCGTAAAAAGGTTGGAATAAAAACCCCGGAAACACTCAGATTCGGGGACCAGCATAATTATGCCCTGAAGAAAGAGGGCGTGTATTGCCTGAAAAAAGGTCGACACCTGGAAAGGGGAGGCGGGCAGGAAGGAATGATAAAAAAACAGCTGGAGGAACGGACACAAAGTGGATCTTGAATCGTGATAACATGACTTACCGAATCCAGATATGGACCTGCCAGACCTCCTCGAACTGGAGGCACCTTCGGGTGGGTGGAGGGGGCATTTGGACGTTTTAGAACGGAATTTCCAGGACGGTACTAGCTTCGCAGATGTCAAACAGGGGTCCTTTTCCCCAGCAGGTCTATAAGAGGATTCTTAAAAGGACTGAAACTGCAAATGTTTCTCACGCGACAACTGCCGTGCGGGACGATTTTGAGGTGGGAGGTATCTGTGATCACCTGTAGACTCTGAGATTATCCGATCCAGACGTTCCCAAAGAGTCTATTACCAGAAAAGTGGAGAGCAGCAAGTGTCTTTTTGGAGGCTGCATCAAGACTTTAACCACAAAAAGCGCCAGAGGACCACTGCATTAGCAGATGCTCTAGCAACTATGTAGCCGATTCAAGTGAGGCCTCATAAAGAAACTTAGTGGCAAACATGAGCTGGGATGCAAGTTCCAACAGCTTTTCTGTAGAAGCAACAGATGATAGCGCATGCTGGAGTTGTTTAGCCCACATCGTGCAAGCCTTGCTGACCCAAAAGGAAGTAAAGCCAGGCTGCAGGGCTGCCCCAGAAGCTTCATACGCAGATTTGCACAAACCCTCAATCCGCTTTTAAGTGTAATCTCACAGCGCCGCCACATCTGAGAGGGGAATGGTAGTGCTCCTTGAGAGACATAAAACCGGGGCATTGATGGAGGGAACCCCTGACCACTTGGCCACCAATTCCTCAGGAAAAGGTTATTAAGCTGCCTGGTAGAAAATAATGGCTGTCAGGCTGTTTCCACTCTCTGGAAACCAGTTCCTCAAACTTTGAGTAGGGAACACCAAACTCTGCCGTCTGCTGCGCTTAAAGGAAACCTCATGAGAGGGAGAGACATCATCATCCTTAGTATGAAGAGAGCCTCTGACAGCCCGTATGAGGACTTGAACAGCAGCTGCCATTTCAACATCCCTGTCAGAGGGGTCCCCAGAAGAGGCCATATCTAGGAGAGGAACCTCTAAATCCACCAACGATCTTTCCAGAGAGAGAGAGTTTAGACGACACAGAGGACGAAGGAACTATAGTCCTCTCAAGCAAACCATATGTGTGGGATGTGCAGAGCCCTGGGAGGTGCTAGGCTGGGCAGCAAGCAGAATTGACAGACATTCTATGGCTGAAACCATAACCTGGGATAGCCTGGAAAGGTCACCCACCACTGGTAAGAGGGACCTGTAACGGATAAGCAGGTAGTGGACCCACTGGACCACTGCCGGGCTTGCTCCGAGGGGGCGTAACTAAGTGGCCATTGGGCATGTGCATCTTCACAGAGCCTTTGATGGTAAGGTTGACTGACCAAACAGCCACCAGGTGCTACCTCAGAGCAGTCCCCGGCAGTGGCAGCTGACCAGACAGGCCAGAAGTGCCAATGCTTGGCACCAACAGGATAAGGGACAGAGACAAGCAGACTAGAAGTAAATATGTGCAGGTACAGAACAAACAGACAGGACTAAACGGATGCCAAGCAAGAAGGATAAAACAGAAGCCAAAGTACAAAACAGATGACTGGAAAAACACACAAAAACAAGTTTCAGAGACTAAAGGCTAGGACTCAGGCAACGGAAAAAGGGCATGAGCAGGGACAAACACAGGCAGAAAAACAAGGCAAGGAAACTCACAGACATGGAAAAGGGACAGCAGAAACAAGCTAGGAACTAAGGCATAACATGGCAAAGAAGCTCACAGACAAAGGTGCAGACAGACACATGGAAAGCAACATGGAGACAAACCAAACAGAGAATACCACGAGGACACAAACAGGAAGACAATACACAGGAACAACAGACTACACCAAGAGACAACATAACACAACAAGGATCAGGCAGGGAGTGTGAGGAGAAGCAGGCTTATAAACCCACAGGTGGAAGGGGATTGGCAGAGGAAGCCAACCCGCTGCACACTGTGGGAATAAAGGAAGGGAAGATGTGGCCGCCGCCCACTATAGAGACGGGAAATCAGGGCAGCAGTCAAAATGGAGGAGCAGCATGGCCAGCATGAAAAAACCCGCACGGCAATCACAGGTGAGTAAGCAGCGGCTACAGGAGCACACACAGCGACACTGCAACAGGAAACAGATCTGCGATAGGAACATAGGTACGACTGCGGATCGCAGCAGAGGCCGCAGCGTAAGGACAGGAACGTGGCACGGCCCGTGACAGTACCCCCCTCCTTAAGCCCCCTCCTCCTCCTCAATCCCAAAAAATGGAAATTCCACCTAGGTCAGGGGACTCAAAACAATCTGGTGGAAAACCCCCAAAACCAACTACAGGCTGCACAGCCAGTACGGGGAATACCTAGGAAATGGAGGTGCACAGGAGGAAAAAAAACGGGGCACTAGGCAAAATGGGAGGGGAGCTCAGGGGGAGACCGTAAGCCACGGGGACTCAGAAGGCTCAGGGCGAGACCGTAAGCCACGGGGACTCAGAGGCTCAGGGCGAGACCGTAAGCCCCGGGGACCTTTAGAAGGCTCAGGGCGAGACCGTAAGCCACGGGGACTCAGAAGGCTCAGGGCGAGACCGTAAGCCACGGGGACTCAGAAGGCTCAGGGCGAGACCGTAAGCCACGGGGACTCAGAAGGCTCATAGTGGCCAGCAGCTCCCAAACGCCAAAAGACCTGCCAAAAAAGAAAAAACACTCCCACACACATAAAGAGACAGCCAGAAACAAGACCTGCACATGGACCAAAAAACAGAGGGCAAAATGTCAGCGGAGTCCGGGCCTGATCCTACTGTAACGGATGAGCGGGTAGTGGACCCACTGGACCACTGTCGGGCTTGCTCCGAGGGGGCGTAACTAAGTGGCCATTGGGCATCTTCACAGAGCCTTTGATGGTAAGGTTGACTGACCCCAACAGCCACCAGGTGCTACCTCAGAGCAGTCCCCGGCAGTGGCAGCTGACAGACAGGCCAGAAGTGCCAATGCTAGGCACCAAAAGGATAAAGGAAGAGACAAGCAGACTAGAAAATAATATGTGCAGGTACAGAACAAACAGACAGACAGGACTAACGGATGCCAAGCAAGAAGGTTAAACAGAAGCCAAAGTACAAAACAGACTGACTGGAAACAACACACAGAACAAGATCAGAGGGCTAAGGCTAGGACTTTAGGAACGGACAAGGCATGAGCAGGGCACAAACACAGGCAGAGAACAAGGCAAGGAAACTCACAGACATGGAAACGGGACAGCAGAAAAAGCTAGGAAACTAAGGCATAACATGGCAAAAGAAGCTCACAGACAAAGGTGCAGACAGACACATGGAAAGCAACATGGAGACAAACCAAACAGAGAATACCACGAGGACCAAAACAGGAAAGACAATACCAGGAACAACAGACTAACCAAGAGACAACATAACACAACAAGGATCAGGCAGGGAGTGTGAGGAGAAGCAGGCTTATAAAACCAAGGTGGAAGGGGATTGGCAGAGGAAGCCCAACCCCGTGCACACTGTGGGAATAAAGGAGGGAAGATGTGGCCGCCGCCCACTATAGAGACAGGGAATTTAGGGCAGCAGTCAAGATGGAGGAGCAGCATGGCCAGCATGAGAAAGCCGCCCCAAACAATCCAGGTTTAGTAAGGGAGCGGCTACAGGAGCACACACAGCGACACTGCAACAGGAAACAGATCTGCGATAGGAACATAGGTACGACTGCGGTTCGCAGCAGAGGCCGCCCGCGTTTAAAGGACAGGAACGTGGCACGGCCCGTGACAGGACCTAGCCCATTCCAGGGAGCTGACTCTTGATAGGCGGGGTCAGGCCCATCTACGCTGGCTGGGGCGCTATGCAAAGGCCACAGAGCGAGCTAGACTAACTGCATGCAAACTTTTTATGACATCAGGTACAGGCAAAATAAGTTGCTACCGCTTTGGTGCATCATCCTTGCTGGTCAAATAGTCTCCAAAACAATGGGAGTTTCACAAGAGAACAGAGAGTGACTTTTTATCACTATATTTACTATTTTGCCATAGGCAAACTTAAACTCTATCAGTTCTCTATCTATAAAACACTAAACCGTAACTTGTATTATGTATAACACTAAACCTCTATACACACTATTAAAAACCTGATTTCTAACCTCTCAATATCTCCCTTTCAACTCTTGAAGGAATAGCTCCTTTTCTATTATCAAGTCTGGTGGACCACCACCTATTAACAGGAGAACCTTATATATACAGTAATTTACTATCTCTAGTAGGGGATCCCAAGCATCCTACTTGGGCACTTGTCCCTAATCTAATGGACATAAAACATGTAAGGTTTCCTTGTGATACCGTCTGCAGCAGGTAACACTAGTAGACAGAGGTGAGAAATCACAATTTAAAACGTCATGCCTGACCTCCCCAACATGTTTCACCAGCTGACCTGGCTTCATCAGGGGTTAGAGGTCCGGTCCCATGTGGTCTGAGCTCATTTCCTTTTGTATCACGTTAGGTACACACCCTATTCAGGTGCACACCAATTAGCCATCAGAGAATCCACAAAACCCATTCCCCCTTCCACTCTCCTGCATGCATACTGATACTATGTGCTGCTACTGCTGTCGCTGTCACCATGCTCCCATAAAAAACATTCCTCAGACAAGTTCACCATCTCCATAGCGGGCTTGCGCCCTATCTTACCATGCTGCCCGCGCCCGTGTACTGTATCAATGGACATCTGCCCTGACTGGGATGGACTTCCGTCCAATTTCTCTCATATTATCGCATCTGCGTGCTCCCCTTTGAACGGCTAAGTAAATTTTAAGTTTTGTAAGGGGATAAATGGCACTCACCGGTAAACGCCCATCAGTTGCCCCTGAGATCCTCGTTGTTTCACCCCTGGTTTGTAGCGCACGGCTCCTGGCTTCCAACCACAAGCCTCTTAGACAAGAGTTAAGCGAAAAAATTTCACTGAATGGGACCAGCGCTTCCAGGTAAAAAAGAGTCCCAAAATTTTATTGAGTGCTTACATAACCACACCACTATAGGTACAAAAATAAATGGTTAAAATCCAACGCGTTTCTGGTGCTGCATCGCACCCTTGTTCACGTGAACAAGGGTGCGATGCAAACAAACCCGAAACGCGTTGGATTTTAACCATTTATTTTTGTAAACCCATATGGTGGGGGTTATGTAAGCACTCAATAAAATTTTTCACTCTTTTTACCCGGAAGCGCTGGGCCCATTCAGTAAAAAGGATAAGCAGAATAGGTGTTACATTCCCAGCACACTACCAGCTTTATCCCTCCCATGAACCCCTTCTCCTCCATGTCTAATATGCATATTCTTTGGGAATACATACTTCATTGTACTGTACACTATTGTCTTAGTCTTTTCCCATAAACCACTTCTACTTTATATTTGATATACATTATTAAGCTGCAGCTTTATTAAAATGAATATGTATATCAAATATAAAGTAGAAGTGGTTTATGGGAAAAGACAGACAATAGTGTACAGTACAATGGAGTATGTATTCCCAATGAATATGCATATTAGACATGGAGGAGAAGGGGTTCATGGGAGGTGATAAAGCTGTTAGTATGCTGTGGAATGTAACACCTATTCTGCTTAGTCCATTCTAGGTGAGCCACACAGACGCAATAATATGAGAGAAATTTGACGGAAGTCCATCACAGTCAGGGCAGATGTCCATTGATACAGTACGCGGGCAGCATGGTAAGATAGGGCGCAGCCTGCTATGGAGATGGTGAACTTGTCTGAGGAATGTTGCTTATGGGAGCATGGTGACAGCAGTAGCAGCACATAGTATCAGTGTGCATGCAGGAGAGTGGAAGGGGGAGTGGGTTTTGTGGATTTTCTGATGGCTAATTGGTGAGCACCTGAATAGGGTGTGTACCTAACATGATATAAAAGGAAATGAGCTTCGACCACATGGGACCGGACCTCTAACCCCTGATGAAGCCAGGTTAGGTGGTGAAACATGTTGGGGAGGTCAGGCAGGATGTTTTAAAATTGTGATTTCTCACCTCTGTCTACTAGTGTTACCTGCTGCAGAGGGTATCACAAGGAAACCTTATATGTTTTATGTCCATTAGATTAGGGACAACTGCCCATGTAGGATGCTTGGGATCCCGTACTGGAGTTAGTAAATTACTGTGTATATATAAGGTTCTCCTGTTAATAGGTAGTGTCCCACCAGACTTGATAATAGAAAAGGAGCTATTCCTTCAGGAGTAGAAAGGGAGATATTGAGAGGTTAGAAATCAGGTTTTTAATAGTGTGTATAGAGGTTTAGTGTTATACATAATAAAAGTTACGTTTTAATGTTTTATAGATAGAGGACTGATACGAGTTTAAGTTTGCCTATGGTAACATCCTTGCTGGGACACACTCAAGGAAGGCCACCTTCCAATAAAAAGGATTGGCAACCAATACCTCCCCTGCCCCGGGAGACAGCAAAGAAAATGCAAGCTCAAGAGCGGCATACCTTCAACGGCTTGCTGGCAGTAAAATGTGCAAGCAGCGCACAAATGGTGGTGAGGCATGCTGAAAACCCCCAAGTTGGGCAAAATGGGGTACTTGCCTATCCGACGTCTTCGGGTGTACGCGAAATGAACCATTCGGTATAACACACCAGAGTGTGGCGGCGGGAATCCAAAAGGAAACCGTAGGGGCGGTAATGGGGGTGGGGGTTCCTGGCACATAAGAAACAGATAGCGGCTGTCTGGTTTGCTAATGCCTTCAGGGGGGATTACCGTCAAAGTGGAATCACAACAATGACCCCCTCTAACAGATGAGGAAAAACTCTGTCACCTTCTGAAAGGAGAAATTTATAAATAAAACTAAAATAAAAAAAATGCAGCAGACTTGTAGAGCAGCTTCTGCATCCTATGAACACTAGGCTAAAACGGAGTAGCCTGGCATAAGTGGGAGGGATATAGTCCATCAGGGCGAATCCAACATTTTTGGTTTCCACCCAGTGTCAGCCTATACCCAAGGTGCTGTGTCCGCCAATGATATTGACAAGAAAAATGTGCTTTTTGAAATTGCTATAAAAAATGTAAGCTGAGGATTTAAAATTAAAAGGAAAATGTGTCCACATTTTCTGGAACTGTTTGAATATGTTTTATTAACAGACACAAGACATATCAAGCAAAGTTACCTTCCAAAACCCTATGGAGTGGACTTTCTGTCCGGTTATCATCCTCCTTTACTCTTCCCCACTCTGAGGAATGGTTCTTTTTGGCATCTCAATTGCAGGAATGTTTGGTCTCTTTACTTATCTTTTATGATTTTGTAATGATACTTACATGTAAACATAGGCATATATAAACTCGGCACATGTTTACCATTTATTTTAGGAGGTGTTCTGTTTCACTTAGATGGTTAGCCACAACCACGATTTTTTTTAAGCATTTTTTATGCAATATTGTTTAAAAGGTGCGTATGAGTGTAAAGTGCTGGATAGCATTTTCCCAATTTAGCAGGTGTCTACCTTCAGAAAATGTATGTGTTAATACTATCCTCTGAGGAGTAAAGGGCTAGTATTGCAGGATACAAAACACCAGAAAAACAGCAAAAACATTGAATCAACACTATAAAATACATATAAAATGTTTCAGCACTAGTTGTAAATCAGTACCTTTAAGAGGTGTCACTTACCCACAGAAATCCATGATGCATTGAAAGAGTATAAGGATCATTTTCACTACTGAGATATGGTTCTGGATTATAGACAGCACATTCAATCTGAAAATAAATCAGAGAAATGCTAATTGGGTCAGAGAACATTACGTCCATACCTGGCTCTATAAATACACTTAAATCATATACACTAGGTATCGCTAACTGGAAGAGGCATTAATCATGTGTAAGGTAAGATAGCGCTATAAATATGGTCATACGGTGATGCATGGTGTTAAAAATATGTGCACTGGCATCTGAGGCTGAGACCTGTCTGTATGTGACATATTTACTGACAAGACCAGATGGGCCTGTAGTCTATGTTCTCTGAAGGCCAAGTCAAGATGGAGCTAATGCATGTAAGCTGCACTGCAGATGCATTATGCCTGCAATCACACAACCATTTACCTTAAATTCCTGTTGCTTAGACATGATAACTGGAAGATGCTTAACAAGTAAGGGGTGTTTTTCCTTTTTGATCTGGTTTCCCTCATCTTCTAGACAGAACCAACCCAGCTGGTTCTCCTCTCCTGTAGGACAATAAACATGAAATAAAGTAATTTATTGAGTAACTCACTAATGTACAGTCGAACACTAATACAGTTGCAAGGAAAAGTAAGGGCAAATACAGGACAAATACCGGTCGGTTTGCCAGCCGGTATTTGTCCTGTTTTGCGGCCGTCCCCACGGCCGCGGGGGGGACGGCTTTTCTCCGCGATGAGTGGAGAAATGCACTCCCCCTTCACATTGGCTTGCACAGATTCCGTGCGGAAACCGGATGAAAGATTGTGCTAGCACAATGTTTTGCGGATGGACCGTGGGTGGAAAAAACGCCGGACGGAAAACCCGTGCAGTGGGGACTGCTGCACGGGTTTTCCATAGAGCACCATTGTGCTCATTTTCGGCCGGTTTTTCAGCCGAAAACCCGTGCCGTGGGGACATGGCCTTAGTGAACTATTTGTAAGCTTAATTTCTGCACTGAGTACTATACAAGTCATAATTTTAGACAAACACAGATGCAGCCATCACACACCACATTGCTGATGTGCACATGACCACTGCACCTGTGATTGGCTGCACCCATCACGTGAACGATGAACAGGCAAGGCTACTGCAGGGATCACTGGGATAGCCACAGCGGTGGAGTGAATGCATCCGGGAGTTAAGTATGTTTCTTGTCTTTCATTTTTCATTATGTCCCGTCGGACTAACTGCATTTTGAACTGTCAGAACGCCCCTTTAAAAGAGTGTTCCCACGATGTGTTTAGATGGCATGTTGACAGAATTTGCCATCAAAAAGTGATAGATGTGGTTCCACCTCTGGAACTGTCCCCCAAAGTCTTGGCTCAGATTGGAGAGTCGGTCATGTTTGTGTAAGACTCTCCATTTTGTTCTTGGGAATTTCCAGTCAGATGAGTCATATAATGTGCCATACAACTCTACTTCCTTTTGCATGCTACCTGAAACACTTCAACTGCAAATACCCAAAATGGCTCGGAGGTTTTGGTTCCACAATGGAGGAGTTCCCTGCTTGGTTCTCCAGAAAGAGAATATGAGGCGCCTATTTTCAATGTAGATTTTGGGGGTCACATAAGTGGCTGTTTCACAACTAGAGAGAACAGCACACATATATATCCATCTCTAACTCCTCTCCTCCTCTTAGGAGTCTGGAACCATCAGACATTTTTATATTATATCTTGTGGAGATGTGATTGTGTCAGAAATAAATGCTCTATAAAGGAAAAAAAATCCAGAGATAATACAGAAACTGTTTTGTCTGGATTGCGCATTTAGGCGGTTTAAAATAGCATAAAACCCTAAAAGGCCCTATCCCTCATAAAAAAGGCAGCCATACAGCGTCCCCAATAACAATGCAAGCAATACCGTGTTCACCATAAAAGTGACATGTTTGTATATTGATGAGTGGGGGTTGCACAAAGATGCATTGGGGGCCACATGTTGTGGGCCCCTGGTCTAAAACATCATAGGAAGTGAAAACTATTGTAAACAGAGGCATCATTTGTATGGCACCACTGATAAAATAGGAAACGTATCTATAGTAAAGTAAATGTTAACATTAAAGTGACGGGTACGACCAACACAATCCAAAATTCCCAACTTTTCAAACATGAAACTGATAAAGTAATATTAAATTACTCTTTTTAGGGACATGAAAGAGATCTTTTACAGCATAATCACCACATGGGCCTGTTTGACTTACCAAGAGCAAGTTTTGCCATCTGCAAATTATTGATCCATGACAGCTTTGCAGCAGGAGTAAAAGTATTAAAGACTGCAGTAAAGAAAGTAGGTCGTCCTGATCTGAAACACATTTAGAATAGAAGATAAAAAGAATATGCATAGTGGAAATATATACAGTGCCTCTAAAAATATACTGTATATGAACACCATGGCCGGAAAAAAAAATCAAAACAAAACCCCACTGCCCTTGTATCTTGCCAGGAAGCTGGAGCTGAATTCTGCAGCGGTCTGCAGCTCGAATTTCATTCTCTTTCTTTTGAAAACTCGCAAACCGAAACCACCCCTAAAAATATTAATTCAAAAAGTTATCAGCAAAATATCAGTTCAGAAAATGGATATATGAAATAGATAGAAAGTGGCTCTCCTGTTTTCTACCCTAGGCTTAGATAGGTCTGTAAAGAAATTGCCATCATGTCAGGCCAAATCCCCCTTTGAAGCCAAATCAAATTGAACCAAAGTTTACATACACAATATAAAAAGACACAATGCATTTTTTTCCACTATCTGACATGAATCAAATAACCTTATCGGTTTTAGATCAATAAGATACAAAATTATTTTATTTGC
The DNA here is from genome assembly GCA_025379985.1 of Phyllomedusa bahiana. NCBI lineage: Eukaryota > Metazoa > Chordata > Amphibia > Anura > Hylidae > Phyllomedusa > Phyllomedusa bahiana. The sequence continues at coordinate 2,178 of JAODAL010054953.1, read as the reverse complement.
CAAATTCAAGAATAATAAAGGAGAATTTTTAAGGTTTTTTTTATTCCTTTCTCAAAGTCAAAAGTTTACATACTTTTTCATTAGTATTGGTTTGATTCCCCCTTTAAAGCTGTATATTGGTCAAAAAATTTTGGAATCCTTCCCAAGCTTCTCCCCAAAAAGTGGTAGGAATTTTTTTGGGCCCCTTCCCCTGACAGAATGGGTACTGACCATGTTTGTAGGCGCCTTGCTCGCACTGCCTTTTTTTCTTTTACCCTAAATTTCCAATAGGATTGAGATCTGGACTTTTGATGGGGCCCCCTCCGAAAATTGCTTGGGTTTTTCCTTTAAGCCACTTTGTAACCCGTTTTTCGTATGCTCGGGGCATTGCCCTTTCAGAAACTCTTTCCACCCAACTTTTAAATTCCTGGCTGATGTCTTGATATTTTCTTTTATATTGGGCCCCAAAAATCTTTAACCTCATAGCCAAACTATTTTGTGAAGGCACCCGTCCCACCTGCTGCAAAACAACCCCACAACTGATTTTGCCCACCCCCACTTCACAGTCAGAGATTTTTCTTTGGCTTCCCCAAAATTTCCCTTTTTCCCCCGCTTTTTCCTTTTTTCCTTTAAACCGAAGATGGCACTAAGACCAAATTCTCCCTTTTTCCTCCTAACCCAAGTGGTCATAAACCAAACCGTTTAATTTTATTTTTTTCAACCCAAAGGACAAAGTCTCCAGGTTTTGTTCCCTGTGCATTTGAAACATTAATCTTTGGTTTTAATGTTTCTTTTGGGTTATGGCTTTTTCTCCCGAGTGGCCTTTCGCCTATGTTTGGAAAATACTCTTCACTGGGTAATGAAAAAATCACCCCGCTTCCACCAGCAAACTTCACAAGGTCTTTTGCTTTTGTTCTTGGGTTGATATGCAGTTGGACCCAAAACACATTTATTCCCGAGACGAACCCGTCTCCTTTCCTGAGCGGTAGGGGGCGGACTTCCCACTTAGCTTGGGGATAATTTTTTGTACAGAGGCACCCTCAGGGTATCTGAAAATTGCAACCCAAAATGATCGATATGAAAGTCCATTTCTTCCTGATATCTTGGTTGATTTTTTTAAACTTTTCCATGATATTACATACAGAAGCAGTGCGTTTCTGGTGTACTTAAAAAAAACAACAAAAATTTCCACAGGTGTGTCGCAATAAAAAATGAGGTTTGCAAAAAAACTTTAGATGGGGTGTCACAAATTGTTAAAGCAAGTAATCCAGTATTGGAAAAAAGTTTGCTTTGCAGAAATAAAAAAAAATGCTTTAAAAATTCTCTCTCTCATTATTTTGGCATTTGCAAATATAAAAAATTGGGTTCCAAATTACCTAAAACTGATAAGGTTATCTGATTTTAGTCAGATAGCAAAAAAAACATGTATGTGTCTTTTTTTTAGTTTGGTAACTTCGGCTTCAACTGTATATTTCCAAAAAACCTCCATATTTCTAATATGTTTATTGGCACAAGAAGAGTGGGGACATGGTTGGATTGTTTGATTGGATTTGAACCTAGACCCCCAAACAAAAATAAAAAAATAATAACTTTATTTGTAATCCCAACATATTCCACAGAACTTCAATTTAGAGGTATAAGTACAATGACAAAATTACACAGTAAAAAAACTACTTACAGATCAGACACAAGGTGTGAGGGCCCTGCTCACAAGAGCTCACAATCTATGAAGGTGCATGGGTGAGACGAAGGATTGGAAGAGCTTGGTTTACACAACTGTCCAGCATGTTTTATGAATTTAGGTAATATACATAAAAGTGGATGAACCTGCCACCCAGACAGTACATCTATATACAGATAAGTGCCTGTGAGTGCCCAAAAGGGAGGGGGGGACAGAAAGGGGTGTGAAAAAAGCGGGGGTTTTCAATAAAGATCTTGGGAGGGCCCGCCTAAGATAATTGTTTTTCAAGGCCCCTTAAAATATGAGGGTTACGAGATTGCTTGATCATCCGTGGTAGCACATTCCAGAGAACTGGTGCAGCACGTGCAAAATCATGAACCTAAGCATGGGAGGTTCGGATAATTGAGGCATGTAATCTAATAACAGCAAGCGGGAGATGGGTAAGGGTGGTAGCAAGATGTGGGGGAATGTGGGGGGGTGAGTGCTTGAAAGCTTGGGGTTTGGGGGGGGCTTATATT
>JAODAL010054952.1:0-24290 GCA_025379985.1 Phyllomedusa bahiana | reverse complement strand
TGCGGAATGGGAAGCTGCCCATTATCCTGGTTGCAACAGAATGAAGAAAAAAAAAAAAAAGTTAATGAGATTGAAGTATTTAAATAAAAGAGGTTTGTTTACTTACCAGTTTTTTCTCTCCTGTTTTTAACTCCGGTTGTTTTGAACTCCGCACTCTGTTCTTTTCAAGCACTCCGTTTGAGCCAAGCAATAGAGCAAAGAGCCAAGCAATAGAGCAAAGTATAAACTCTACTTACCCCAGACAGATGTTTAGAAGAGTGACGGCGCCTTATCCCTCGTCTGCGAGTAGAAGCTGCACCAGTTCAGTTTTCGGTTAATAACTCAGATCAAAGCCCATGCCCCACGTTACAAGGCAACATCTGAAATGGAAGTAGCCTCAAAGGGGCTATTCTGTCCTTGTGGGGGTCCAAATTAGCTTAAAAATAACAAAGGGTGCACCGAGAAAACAAATCACAACATGCCCTGTTGCTGTGAAAGTGATTTCTGCTTTATTCACAAAATGGCAGCTTCTTATACTTTTGCAAATTAGTAGATAAGAAGCATCACATGTACCTGGCTGTGAGGGTCTATTGGCACGTCCTTCTCTACAGACCCATCCTTTCCCCGGTGATGTCACGGTGAGGGGAAAGGGTGATGGGGGAGGCCCGGTGATGTCACGGTGAGGGGTGGGGTAGTGTGGGGCTCCCCGGTGATGTCACAGTGAGGGGGAGGGGTGGGATTCTCCGGTGATGTCACAGGTGCTGTCTGTATTTGACACTGCGTTGTGCTTGTCTCTGCAGTGTTCTCCAGAAGCTGCGAGCGCTCGTGGCCATGAACGAGAGCCTGAAGTCTCAGGAGCAGCAGTTCCGGGTGCAGTGCCGGGTGAGTCCTCTGTGGGATCCCACAGCCTGCCAGCTCCTCCATGTCCAGCTATTAACCCCCCCCACTGCTGTCCGCAGGAGGAGATGGCTCGCCTGCAGCAGAATATCCAGAGCCTGAACGCTGAGATGGCGGAGAGCGGGGAGGAGAAGGTACAGCGCCCCCTGGTGTCAGGACACAGGGCACTGGGGGTCTCGGCGCCGCTGCTCTTGTATTGGGATCATGTTGTGCTTTGTGTTTTCAGGAAAGATCATCGGTGTTTGAGCAGCAGCACAGAGCGGAGCGTGAGAAGCTGCAGAAGATCCGGCTCCTCCTGGTGAGTGCCCCCCGCCTCTCCGGCAGGCGATGCCCCCCGCCGGCGGTAGGAAGTACGCTCACTCACAAGTTCCAGAAGTTTTCCCTCGTTCTCACGAGCACTTGAAAGAAGGCCTCTTGTGCTCAGACTGCTGGGTACTTCTGGCCGCTCCGCGCTCTGGTTTTGACGGACTATTTCACATTCGTCCTGACAGGTCATCATGTTCGGACGACACTTGTGGCCTCAGAATCTTGGTGGGACTGAGATTTAGGACTTGGCCATTGTAAAATACAGAAATGTTTCAGAGATGTTATAGAGTATTTCTAACTGTGTCACATATGAGAAAGTGCTGCACGCGTTTCCAACCTCTCCGGGTCCGAAAGCTAAAAGTAAGCTGCCATGCACCTTCATTTTGACTCCCCCTTCCCCCACAAGTCATGGGAGCTGCTGCACAGGGGGCTCAAACCAAATCATTAACAATGAGCTCAGACCTATCATGTCCTCCCTCAGGCAGCACATCATTATCCAACACCCTTCTTAGTCTGTGAAACTTGTGTGGATTTTGTACAATAAAGTTTGGAAAGTTTTGCAGCAGCTGCCGGTCAACTTTGTGGCCTTTGCCTGGGATCAGTGATGGGAGGTGAAGACAACTCTTAAGACTGAAATTGGTTGTTCTCCCTTCAGTTCGTGACCTCGTCCAGTTTGTGCTGAGGTGGCAGCTGCGACATACAGACTCCTGGTAGATAGGGCCAAGCTCCGTGGCAGCTCCTGGGCTCTGTGGGGAGCGGGGCCGAGGCGGCAGCTCCTGGGCTCTGTGGGGAGCGGGGCAGCGGCGGCAGCTCCTGGGCTCTGTGGGGAGAGGGGCCGAGGCGGCAGCTCATGGGCTCTGTGGGGAGAGGGGCCGCGGCGGCAGCTCCTGGGCTCTGTGGGGAGCGGGGCCGCCGCGGCAGCTCCTGGGCTCTGTGGGGAGCGGGGCCGTGGCGGCAGCTCCTGGGCTCTGTGGGGAGCGGGGGCGCGGCGGCAGCTCCTGGGCTCTCTGGGGAGAGGGGCTGTGGCGGCAGCTCCTGGGCTCTGTGGGGAGAGGGGCTGTGGCGGCAGCTCTTGAGCTCTGTGGGGTGCGGGGCCGGCGGCTCCTGGGCTCTGCGTGGCTTCTCGGGTAGCGCCGCATTGTTAGTCACAGGTGTCATCCTGATAATGAAGCGTCTTGCATTTAGAGCAGTAACTCCAGTAGCAGCTCCTGGGCTTCTCGTGATGCAGCGCCCCCCGGTGCTCAGTGTTGAATACTTCAGAGATCTTCTATGCATAAGGTTGTAAGGCGCAGCGGCGGTGGGTGATGCCCGGGGTACGGGCCGCTCTGGGTTTGTCTCGGACGTTGCGGCCGGTGGACGCGGTTCTGGACGGGCGTCCTGCACGTTGTCAGATGCTGATCCCTTACTCTGATCTCTCAGGCTCGCAGGAATCGGGAAATTGCCATTCTACAGCGCAAAATCGACGAGGTCCCAAGTCGAGCGGAACTGACCCAGTATCAGAAGAGGTTCATCGAGCTGTATGGACAAGGTAGATGTCATTTTATATGATAGCGGTGATGATGGCGGGGCGGGGGGGGGTGGGGTTTAGTGACGCAGCAGGGGGGTGGCGGTGCAGCAAGTGGTGGCGGTGGAGGAGGGGCAGGGCTGCTGGGAAAGGCATGCACCTCGAGTAGGGGGGTGCGCTCTGCTGTAGGTGACGAGGTCTTTTCCCTTTTGGACTCTTTCAGTCTCGGCCACTCACAAGGAGACCAAGCAGTTCTTCACTTTGTACAACACCCTGGATGACAAGAAGCTGTATCTGGAGAAGGAGGTGAGGGGACGCTTGTGCTAATGCACCCACCCCAGCGGCGGGTCATGCTGCTGCCATGGTAACAGCCCCAGCTACCTCCATTCCCCCCAGCGGCGGGTCATGCTGCTGCCATGGTAACAGCCCCAGCTACCTCCACTCCCCCCAGAGGCGGGTATGCTGCTGCCATGGTAACAGCCCCAGCTACCTCCACTCCCCCCAGAGGCGGGTCATGCTGCTGCCATGGTAACAGCCCCAGCTACCTCCACTCCCCCCAGAGGCGGGTATGCTGCTGCCATGGTAACAGCCCCAGCTATCTCCACTCCCCCCAGAGGCGGGTCATGCTGCTGCCATGGTAACAGCCCCAGCTACCTCCACTCACCCCAGAGTGTGTGTGCAGGACGTGCTCCTAGTGGTGGCTGCAGGGTTCTACACAGTATCCTCAGCCCTCTAGGATACAGGTGCTGGACATTGGGGCGAGATGTGCCCTGGTCTGACGGGTGTGTATTCGGGCTCCCATTAACTCCATCCGGGTCTCGCTCCTCTGTGTTTGTGGTGTGAAGTGTTGCAGAGCGTTGCTCCTAATTGACCTACAGGACACAGGGGTGGCGCAGTCCTACACGAGGGAGTCCTCCAGCTCCTCTGTGTCCAGCCAGTCACATCCCCAGGAGGAGCCGCCTTCAGGACTCCTGTCCACATCATGGAAACTCCTCCATCTGTAGAGCTCCAGTTGATGTAGTGAGATGATGATGATGACGACATTGGAAGGGTTGAGGGTGATGATTATTGTGGTATTGATGTTGTTGGCATTGGTGATGATATTGATGAGGATGATGGCAGCAGTAGTAGGGATGATGATGATGATTTCCTTTACCCAATTTGGGGTAACACTTTTTAACCTTGTGTTGCCTTTGCTCAGTAGTTGGGTCACTTCCAGCTGATTGTGAAGTCTCTTCTCTGTTCCAGGTGAATTTGCTGAACTCCATCCATGACAACTTCCAGCAGTGAGTATGAGGTGGAGGCAGCGCTCGCTGCCGCGCTGGGGCTGGTGTGTGGTAATGGACACGTTTTACCCCTCAGGGCAATGACTTCTTCGGGCACCCGGGAGCAGTTCCTCCGGCAGATGGAGCAGATTGTGGACGGGATCAGACAGAACAGGAACAAGGCACGAGACTGGGTGGCAGGGACGCGGGCGGCCGGCGGGCTCTGGGGCTGGGCAGGAGGGAGGCGGGCGGCTGGAGACTCCGAAGCTGGGCGGGAGGGACGCGGGCAGCTGGGGGCTCCGAGGCTGGGCGGGAGGGAGGCAGGCGGCTGGGGGCTCCGAGGCTGGGAGGCAGGGACGCGGGCGGGCTCCGGGGATGGGCAGGAGTGAGGCGGGCGGCTGGGGGGCTGGGACGGGGGGGGGCTCCGGGGCTGGGCTGGAGGTTGGCGGGCGGCTGGGACGCGGGTGGGCTCCGGGGCTGTGCAGGAGGGAGGCGGGCGGCTGGGGGCTCCGAAGCTGGGCGGGCGGCTGGGTGCTCCGCGGCTGGGCGGCTGGGACGCGGGCGGGTGGAGGCTCCGAGGCTGGGCGGCAGGGACGCGGGGGGCGGGGCCTTGCGGGAGTCGCGGGCGGCCGGAGGCTCCGAGGCTGCAGGACTAATGGGTTCTGTATTTTCAGATGGAGAAGAAGAAGCAGGAAAATAAGATGAGACGAGATCAACTGAACGATGAGTATCTGGAGATGCTGGAGAAGCAGAGGTTGTATTTCAAGACGGTCAAGGAGTTTAAAGAGGTGAGAGGCCTTGGATGGTAGGAGTATGATGGGAGGGAGCGTGGCGGAGGATCGCTGGATGGATGGGAGAGCGCCAGAGCGTGGCGGAGCATTGCCGGATGGATGGGGGAGCGTGGCGGAGGATCGCCGGATGGATGGGAGAGTGCGGGAGGGTGGCGGATTGATGGGAGGGAGGGCGGGGGCTGATCGCGGAGTGGGTGGGTGGGAGGGGGCGGGCGGGCGGGGGCGGATCGCTGGAGGGGTTGGGGAGGGCGGGGGCGGATAGCTGGAAGGGTTCGGGAGGGCGGGGGCGGATAGCTGGATGGATGGCTGGCAGGGTTCGGGAGGGTGCGGTCGGATCGCTGATGGATGGGTGGGAGGGTTCAGGAGGGCGGGGGCAGATCGCCGGATGGATGGGTGGGAAGGCTCGGGAGGGCTCGCGAGGATCGCCAAATGGGTGGGAGGGCTCGGGAGGGCGGGGGCGGATCGCCGGATGGGTGGGAGGGTGGGGGAGTGGAATCTTCCACTCTCCGCAGGTCAGTTGTGTGGCTGGAGAAGCTTTGCGCCATGTAGCCCCGGCCGCTCCGCACCTCCCCTGCCTCTGACCTCTCTCCGCACCTCCCCTGCTTCTGACCTCTCTCTGCACCTCCCCTGCCTCTGACCTCTCTCCGCACCTCCCCTGCCTCTGACCTCTCTCCGCACCTCCCCTGCCTCTGACCTCTCTCCGCTCCTCCCCTGCCCCTCCGCTCCTCCCCTGCCTCTGACCTCAGCTTCTCTCCTTCTTTGTAGGAATGTCGCAGGAACGAGGTGCTGCTGAGTAAACTGAAGGATCGCGCCCCCTGACGTCGCCTCCGCTCGGCTATCATTGTGCTGCAGTATTCGTATCACCCTCTAATATAACCCTAACACACCCTCTTGTCCCGGCTGCTTATTCCTGAGCTCAGCTGCTTTGATGTTGAACTACACCTCCCAGCATCCACCCCCAGCGTCACTGGGAAAACTGGAACAGGAGCGGCTGTGGGGGCAAATCTAAAATAGGGAATGTGATACCTTTCATAAGACGGGAGCTAGAAAAGAACCGAAGCAGAGGTGCGAGGGTCAGCAGGTGCCGGAGCAGAGGTGCGAGGGTCAGCAGGAGACGGGGCGGCTGTGCTGTGGGTACGGGGAGGGGGATCTCCTTATGTGACAGGTGTGTGGGGTCCTCTAGCGGCTGTGCTGTGTGTGACTTGTGTACAAGGGCTCTCTCTCATATAATCCAGAGCTGGTTGGCCGGGGTCCACCTGCTGCACCTCACACCTCGGTGCCCGTTCTGGGCCGTGCTTCACCTGCCACACCTCGGTTCCCGTTCTGGGCCGTGGTTCACCTGCCGCACCGCCCACCTCGGTGCCCGTTCTTGGCCGGGGCCCACCCGCCGCACCCCACACCTCGGTTCCCGTTCTAGGCCGGGGCCCACCCGCCGCACCCCAAACCTCGGTTCCCGCTCTTGGCTGCTGGTGCACCTGCCGCACCCGACACCTCGGTTCCCGTTCTAGGCCGGGGCCCACCCGCCGCACCCCACACCTCGGTTCCCGCTCTTGGCCGGGGCCCACCCGCCGCACCTCACACCTCGGTTCCCGCTCTTGGCTGCTGGTGCACCTGCCGCACCCCACACCTCGGTTCCCGCTCTTGGCTGCTGGTGCACCTGCCGCACCCCACACCTCGGTTCCCGCTCTTGGCTGCTGGTGCACCTGCCGCACCCCACACCTCGGTTCCCGCTCTTGGCTGCTGGTGCACCTGCCGCACCCCACACCTCGGTTCCCGCTCTGGGCTGCTGGTGCACCTGCCGGACCCACACCTCGGTTCCCGCTCTTGGCTGCTGGTGCTACCGCCGCACCCCACACCTCGGTTCCCGCTCTTGGCTGCTGGTGCACCTGCCGCACCCCACACCTCGGTTCCCGCTCTTGGCTGCTGGTGCACCTGCCGGACATCACACCTCGGTTCCCGCTCTTGGCTTGGGCCCACCTGCCGCACTCCACACCTCGGTTCCCGCTCTTGGCTGGGGCCCACCTGCCGCACCTCACACCTCGGTTCCCATTGCCGGCCGGGGCCCACCTGCCGCACCTCACATCTCATTTCCTGGTCTTTTCGAGCTCCCGTGCACCGCCCCCCCCAAAACACCTGGTTCCCGCTCTGGCTGCTGGTGCACCTGCCGCACCCCACACCGAGGTTCCCGCGCTTGGGTGCTGGTGCCCCTGCCGCCCCCCCAACCCTGGGTTCCCGCTCTGGGCTGCTGGTGCACCTGCCGCACCCCACACCTCGGTTCCCCTCTTGGCGCGGGTGACCGCCGCCCCCCCACACCTCGGTTCCCGCTCTTCTGCGGGTGACCTGCCGCACCCCACACCTGGGTTCCCCTCTTGGCTGCGGGTGCACCGCCGCACCCCACACCTGGGTTCCCGCTCTTGGCTGCTGGGGGCACCTGCCCACCCCACACCTCGGTTCCCGCCTTTTGCTGTGGTGCACCGCCGCCCCCCCCACACCTCGGTTCCCCGTCTTGGCTGTGGGCACCTCCCGGACATCACACCTGGTTTCCCCCGCTTTTGGGGTTTGGGGCCCACCTGCCCACTCCACCCCTCGGTTCCCCTTTTGGCGGGGGCCCCCTGCCGCCCTCACGCCTCGGTTCCCATTCCCGGGCCCGGGGCCCCACCGCCGCACCTCCTCTCTTTTCCCTGGCTTTTCGAGCTCCCGTCTTATGAAACATCAAAAATATTGTATTTTAGATGTATCCGTTCTGTCCCTGCGGCCGCTCATGTGCAGTCACTGACCTTGTAGACTTGATTCTTTAGAAGACTCCAGACACTTTTTTTATGGTGCCCTCCCTTGCGCACCTCCACCTTCATCACAGGACTTACCTCTGCAGCGATAAATGCCCCAAAACAGACGGGAGGCTTCTGGTTTTGGTTTAAGATCCAGTCCTGGCTCAAGGTTCGTTACTTGTAAGAGTTGGAGACCTCTCCACTAACGCTTTCTGGGGGTTGCTTTACTTTCAGACAAGTCTTCTGCTGAGAACAGGGTGTAGACGAACTGCAGGCACCAGGATATGAAAGAACAGTAACGTGGCCTCATCTGCAGAAGCCTCAGCAAAGTATTTCCTTCCATGAGAAATTCTTGTGCAGGAATATCAGCCCCTTCCTCGGCCCGGGAGTGCGCCAGCACCAAGCAGAGTGGCCGCCCCAGCACTGTAGCCACAAGAGGAGGCAAAACGTGCCTGGAGTCAAGGAAGGGCAGCAGCCACAGGCAGGGCGGTGGGCTCGGCAGTGGGCACAGGATGTCCAGGCCGCAGCGGCTCGGCAGTGGCACGGGAAATGTCCAGCGCGCCGCAGCGGTTCGGGCAGGGCCACACAGGATGTCCAGGCCGCAGCGGCTCGGCAGTGGGCACAGGATGTCCAGGCCGCAGCGGCTCGGCTGGGGGCCCAGGCTGTCCAGGCCGCAGCGGCGCGGCAGTGGGCTCAGGACGTCTAGGCCGCAGCGGCTCGGCAGTGGGCACAGGACGTCCAGGCCGCAGCGGCTCGGCAGTGGGCACAGGACGTCCAGGCTGCTGCCGCGCAGAAAAATTCCTTTCTTTTGAAATGAGTTTAAGTGATTTGAATAATTGTGGGGAACCTACGTCCAGAGGAAGAGGCCGCTGAAATGGAAGTAGCCTCAAAGGGGCTATTCTGTCCTTGGGGGAGGGGTCCAAATTAGCTTAAAAATAACAAAGGGTGCACCGAGAAAAGAACTTCACAACACGCCTTGATGATGTAAAAACACTTTCTGCCTTTATTCACGAAATGGCAGCTTCTTATACTTTTGCTAATTAGTAGATAAGAAGCATCACATGTAGCTAGCTGTGAGGGTCTATTGGTATGTCCTTATCTACAGACCACTCCTCACAGCTCAGGAATGTCTAAACACAGGGTGTAACTAGAGCAGAAGAGCCATCTTGGATTACACGGTGAATGTCTATAGAAACTACTACAGGTGGCCATTTTGTTAACACATTAATGACAAGAGATATACATATAGTAGGCACATACCTATGTAATACAGCATGTAAAAGCTGTATATGTGAGGTATATACTAATACATTAAAATGGAGACACAAAGGATCACACATATATAACCTTTGTTCCCATCCACAACAGTCCCCCCTTGAGATTTTGGTCTCATTTTAATCTTTCCCTATCCTTTTTTTCCAACCCAAACCCTTTTAATCGGACTTTAACCTCGCCCCAAAATTTGGGGGGGGCCCCCCGCGGGAACTAACCCTGTTAAGCCCATATCACCCTACATTTCCCTTTGGTCTAATTCTTTGATAAAAAACTTGGGGGTTGCAGGGGGAGTAATAAACCTTTTCCGGAGCACTTTTTTGACGTCAAGGCCCCTTTTTTGAGGGGAATAGTGTTTAATGTCCACATCATCTTTGGTGTCGGTTTTTGGAAAAGTGAAGGGTGTGGTAGTTTTCCCCGCTGTAATCATGGACCAAAGGCCGTGGACAACTTTTTTCCTTTCAGAGGGGAGTACCCCTGGCCACAGCTTTTCAAAATTTATTTTTCCTCTAACAAGGGAGAACACAACAAAAAATTTTAAAAGCAAGTATTAGCAACACAATCAATAGGGCAATCCTATCTGGGCAAGCTTTTCCCTCCCAAACCCCTTTAAAACCCATAAAGAAACCACGGGCTCCCGGGGGTGATCTATCCTTTGAGTTAACCTAAAAATTTCTTCTGGGGAGATAAATTAGCTTTTTAAGGGCCCAACGGGGACCTTCCCTTTGGGGTCCGGGTATTATCGGGGATAAAATTTACAGGGGTTTCTCCAATCATTTTGCCCCATTTCCCCCCTTCTCGGGGCCAAACCCCCAATTTTCCGGGGCCCAAACCCGGGTTCTGCCGGGCTACACAGAGTTGAGCCCCCCTGATCTCCCCAAGGCCTTTGAAAGGGAAATTTTGGGATAAACTACATATATTACAACCACAAGTTTTTAAAAAATTACACCAATCTACTTTCTTTTTTGGAAGTAAATTTATTTTTAGCAGAGTTTCAAACCCACGGCCCTTGGCCCCTTTCCCTTTAAAAATCATCAGGGCCCCCCTTGGGGATTTTTCCTTTTCAAAATTTTAAAACATGGGGCCCAAGTGAGGCTCCTCCTGGCTCTCACTGTGTCCACTACCCTTCTGACCCCCACTCAATATATGGAAGGGGAAATAAGTAACTTGTTCGGGGCACTTTGTCCGGCCCCAGTTGCCCTCAAAAACCTGACCCTTTAATTTTTAAAGATCTCCAAACACCCCAATATATGTCCCTTTTGATTAACCAATTCGTAAAGGGGGCCCCACAAATGTTTACTGCATGTGGACAAAAACCCTTTCTTGGGGCTTTTTTCCCCCGGAATCGGGCCATTTCCCTCCCCCGGGATAGCAGGTGTAATTGCCTGGGTAGACTGTAACCCCAACTTTTGGGCTTTGTTGTTTTTTTGGAAAGTTTGGGTATTTGGGCCCTTCCGGGCCTCACGGAAACCAAAATTTTTGGGGTGGTTTTGGGAAATTTTAACTATGAAAACAGCCCTTGGCTGGCTCCGGAAAAATCTAGGGGGACAGTGCCAAAAAGGGGGGGCCTGGGGGGGCAAAACGAATAGACTTTTGGGTTTTGTTATTTGGGCAGTGTATATTTTCCCCAAGCAAAGCCAAAAAGTTTTTTTTTGAGAACCCGTCTCAACCAATAGGTATCACCCAAGGGGGGGGTTTGAGCCATGGCTGTCATCCCTGAAAATCTGCACGGGGGGCATAAGCGGGTTTACCGGTGTGGGTGCGGGGATTTCCCCCAACCATTTCCCCTGGATCTGTTTTAGGGTCCTTCAAGGATTTTTTTTTTTTTTTTTAAACCCCCATGCCCCCCCCCCCCCCCCCCCCCCCCCCCCCCCACCCACCTCCGATATAGGCTCCCGGGACATGTTTACCCCCCATCAGTCTCCTGCGGGAAATGTTTTTCCCCGGGTACCCCTTGTCTGCAGGTTCCAGCCCTTTGTCAACCTCATTTAGTAATTTGGGGGTTTTCCCCTGTTTTCTTTCCTATTTTTGGAATTTTGTGGTCTAAAACCCCCAGTTTTTCCCTGTTTTCCCCAACCCACGCAACCCAAAATAGAAAAGGGGGGTCCCCAATACTAAAACCATCCAAAACAAAATAAGCACCCCCAAAAAAGGTCCTCAGAGGGGTTTGGGGGGGGCCCTGGAATTCGGGGACAACAAAACAAAACCCAAAAAAAATCAAAAAGGAATTTTTGGCCTAATGAGCACTGGATGATTTAAACCCACCCCTCCCCCCCTTGGGATGGCCCCAAGGGTTTTCCCCCAAGAGTTAAAAAAAAACCCATGGGCTACTTAAAACATTTGTAACAAGCACCGTCTGCTTCATCTCCCGGGGGCGGGAGCGATCTTCAGTGCGAAGGGCTTTAATCCAGTTGGGGCTTTCCTGCCACCTTGACAGATGGGTCGGGGGTCACGGGGCTTGGTGCGGCCCCCCCCAAATCCCCGGCCCCAAAAGGGTCCGACACACAAATTTCCTTCACTTTAACCCAGTCTCCGGGCTGTACCCTTATAAAGTAGAAACCCGTCCGAGTCTGGGGCCCGGAAGGGAAGAGAAACTCGGGGGAATTTAGAGACATATTTTTAGCCAACCCAGTAAACAAGAGGCCATAGCTTTAAAATAAGGGGTCTTTGGGCATCTTTTTCCCCCCCAAAACCCCCTGAAACTGCTGGGGAAATTTTGCCCCTAACCTGGGGGGGACTCCCCAAACAGGATCTCATGGCCGAGAAAAGCTAATTTTTCGTTGGGGGGTGTTACCTGACGCTAAAGAAAGCATGGGCAGACTGTCGGGCCGGGCTTTGGCAACTTCTCTTGCGCTTTGGGGCATTTGGATTCAGGGTTTCCCTTTCTTTTCTTTCCACGGGCTTTCCGGTTTGGGGGGGGTTTGTCCCAAAGCAAAGGTATTCCCAATTTGCTGTCCATACTTCCTTCATCAGGTTTGCTGTAAAACCATGGCCCCGGGTCACTCTCAATCACTTTAGGTACCCCGGGTACGGCACACAACTTCTGTCACCCAGCTTTTTGGGCGTTGTCTTTGCTGTAAAATTTTTAAAGCCACGGGGAAACCCGTTTTCTGGCCACCCTAAAGAAAATATCCACAATGACAAAGGGCAATTTTCCCGTACTTCCGATTTGGGGCATTTGATGTGGTAAATTTTGGTTTCCTTTGGAAAGGTGGAAGGGTTTGCCAGATGTTTGGGGGGGTACTTTTACTGATTTCCCAGGTTTGCACTCACCCACAGGTGACACAGGCCCCTGGTGAAGGAGGGCCGTGGTGTAGAGATTCCTTTGGGGGCAAAGGGGTACTTGTCAAAACCGTTCATCGAGGTCTTAGACAAGTGTCCCGGCCTATGCGCCCACTGACAAAAATGCGGGATATAGAGGCCGGGGGGGGGGGTGTTTTGGGTTGGGGCTTTTTCCTTTGGCCGTCCCGGGAGGTGTGGTCAAAGCTTCCAATTCTGCTTCTTGTGCACTTATAAGAAGGTTTTAAGGGTTTTTTTTCCACCAACCTGCCTTTCCCTCGTTGTAAAAAGCATATCCTGTGTGATAAAGGCCTTTTTCATCTGCAAATCTGGGGTCCATCCACATATATGAACATCCCCTGGGTTTTATGATGGGTTTTTCTGAGACAGAAAAGGAGAGGGGGGGTGGGCTCCATTTCCATCACTTTAAAAAAATTTCAAACTCATCATCTTCTGTTTTTCCCCCCCCCCTCCTTTTCCCTTCCACTATCTTCTCCCGAGAGGGAAGGAGGGGATTTGGATTTAGTTTTGTTGGGATCTCATGAGCGTTACAAATTTTTGGTTTTGGGAAAAACATTGGGGGGTCTCAGTTGTCGAGTTGCAGACCCTGTTTTTAGGCTTTTGTCTTTATTCAGAATGGCAGAGAAAAGGTGATGAGGGACCAACAGGACGATAGATTCCCCAAAACCCATATCCCCTTTTCTTATCCGCAGCAAAGTGGGATTGCAAAAACAGCACGTAAACAGGAAGGGCCTCCCCCAGCCACCCGGGCCAGCCTTTTCAGAATAAATCCAAAATTTTGGCTGTTTCAGCCCCCCATGGGCCTGTTTCCCAAAACTCCCCGGGGAAAGTCCCCTTCCTCTTCCCCATACAAAAAAGGGTTAAAGGTCTTCCGGAAACCGGGGTGCTAGTGCAGGGGCAAAAAATTTTTGGGAAAAGCTGTTTTCAAGCTTTTGCAAGGACTCCAAAGCAAACTTCATCAAGGTGGAAGGGGGTTTGTCTTCACTGCTTCAAAAAAAGACTGCATGAGGTGGAATTTCAGGGATCCGAGCGGCAAAAAGGAGATTTGGGCCAAGGAAATTTTCCCGGGGCTGCTTGGAACAAAATTTTTGGGGGCTTGAAATCTCTTGTATTGCCTTTTTCCCCTTCCCTTGTGAGGGTATTGCTTGATGAGAGAGGGAAAAGTCCCGAAATACCACCCCGCTCTTTGGGACCATTTTGGGCTTTAAAAAGAAAATTTACAACCCTTCTCGGCCCAAAAAAAGTAGAAGTGAAATTTAGAGGCTTTTTCTGCCATCAAAGGGTTCTGAACTAACAGAAGGTTTATCCTTTTAATTTAAGGACAGTCCACAAAAGAAAAAAAAGCCTTTTTTTTTCTTTTTAGGACTGGGGAAGGGCTAATTTTTCCCCTTTGGGAAAATTTAAATAGGGGGTATTATGGGGCCCCTTGGGGGTTAAGACCCCCCCATTTTTACTGGGTTGACTCATGAGTGAAGGCCCAAAGAAATATTGACAAAACAGGATCAAGGGGAACGCTGAAATAGGGGATTTTCCAGTTTATTTAAATGAAATATTTTGAGATGGGGGGCAAATTGGGACAGCAGAAAAATAGGGATTTTGTACAAAAATTTTTGGGGGGTCCCCCCAAAATTGGGTGGCCTCATTTCACCGTTCCCCAAAGGGCTTGTACCATATTAAACTGGGGTGGCTGGCCTTTTGCCCCCCACCTTCTTCTTTTACAGGGGAAAAGAGGCGTGTTGTAAAATTGGGGAAAAACACTGTACTTGGCTCCATTCTGAAAAAAGCGCCTTTATTTGGTTGGGGGATTTGGCCCTCAGTTTGGGGGAATAGAAAAGTGGGTTTTTTGCGGTTCCTTGGTGGCCCCGGGTCCCGGCTTCAGTGTGCACTGTCACTGGAGGGGGAAAATCCAGTGGGTTTCCCCTATCTTTGAGTCCAGTGGACCATAAGCAAGACAGAAAAGCCGATCCAAAAAATGCCTTTTGGTATCCCGGGGCCCGGGGAAAATGTTTCCCAAAAAATTTAAGTCAGGAGAGTAGTAAAACCCTGTTTTTCTCATCCGTTAGGGGGGGATAGTAGAGAGTGTGGGCCCTTCTTGTGGAAAAAGTTAAACTTGGCATGGATTTTGGGATTGGGGGCAAATTCCCAGGAGATTTTCGGAAAAAGGAAACAGAAACTACAATTCCCGAAAACAACTTGAGGGGAAGGGGGAGTTGCCGAACCCACAAGCGGGACTGTGAGTCGATTTGTCCCTTTTGGGAACGGCCCTTTCCCCCTTTCAAGGGGGACTTTTTATTTTTGGAAAATTAAAGGGGTTTTCATCACAATGGTTGATTACCCCTTCCCGGCTGGGATCGGTTTCCCCCTAGGGGAATTGGAGGTGGGGTTTCCCCCCCACATTTAATTTTAATTTTTGGGACTTTGGGGCCCCCGGGGGTTTGGGTCCTTGACAGAACGTTCCCCCAGAAAAATGTTGGAATTTAAAATTGGGGGGGGCTTGCCCCTTTTTTATGGGTGCTGGGGGTTCCCGGGGGAAAATGACAGGCATCAGGGGGGGGAGGGGCTTTTTTTATCCGGGGTGGCTGTTTTTCCCACCCCCCCCCCCCCTTTGGGCTGTTCCCCCCCCCCCCCTTGAACCCGGGGGGCGGGGGCCCCGCATTCCCCTTTAAAATGTCCTGGTCTGTGGCAGTTTAAAAAAAAAAGGAGGCCCGGGTTTTTCCGTAGGGTCCCCGGGTCCCTTTTACCTTTTTTCGACCACCCTCACAGGGGGCAACCTGGTTTTTTACAGGTTTCCCGCAGACAGATTGTTCTCAATACCCTTTTTTCCACTTGGGGCAACCCCTATCTACTGCTAGAGTCTTGTTAAATCCGGGCCCGAACCATCTTTAGTGCTTTTTTGATGGGTTTTCAGCAGGCCATCCACAAAGGCACTGGTCAGCAAACCGAGCATGTGGCTTTCAAAGGAAAGAAACCCCAGATCAGAGAAAAATCCGAGTTTAAACCGTGCATGATATTTCTTTCCCCTGTTTTTCCCTTTAAATTTCCCCCTTTAGTGAAAATTTAGTAAGTGTCAAACCCCGGTCTGAAAGTTTTGTCTTTAGCCATTGTTTTACTGTTCCCCCCAAAATTCCACTCCCCGACTCAGGCAGTAACCTTTAAATTATCCCTGGCGCTTTGAAGAAGGATTTGGCATAAAGGCAGTAAGAATCCCTCTTTAGACCTCTGACAAGGGACCAAAATCTTTCCAAGTTGCTGTGTAGTTCTTGCTTATCTGCGCTACTCTTCTGTAATAGGGCATAGGTTTTTCTCATGGGTCCGCAGATTCACCAGTTAAGACAGACGCTTGGACTCGGTGGGAATGAGTAACATAATATGTTCGTGCCTCGCAACCCCCTCCCTTGTAGTGAAGCCTGTAAGAATCAGGGGGTCTGCCGAAGTCAATATCCTGAGCCCTCTCCGCACTGGTCACTGACTGCTCCTCCAGTGTCCTTTCCTCGGGGTTGCTATGATGCATGGGTCAGCTGGTGTGCCACCCTGCAGCAGCAAGCCGAATATTTGCTCTGGCTTGTCGTAATGAGCTCAGCTGCTCTTTTCTTTTCCTCCTCCCTTGTCCATCCTCATGCTGTTAGGAGCCTGCTTCCCACTGTATCTCTCCCCCAGTATCCATAAGGTTCTCCACTGTAGGGCTGGCTGGCTGGTCGCCAGTATATCCCCAGTATCTGCATCCATAATTGGAACATACGTGCTATGTGCTACCATCTTTGTCCGGAAATAGAAGTGGTAACGCCCCTGGTGGAAAAGAGGGTGAGAAAAGGAAAGGGCGTGCATTAACCCAGAAGGAAGAGGATGTGACATCCTGATGGGAGCAGTAGTGCGGGGCTGGAGTAGGAATGACATGGAAGGGGCGGGCAAGTGGCACTAAAGGTTCAGGTAGTCTGGGTGTACTCTGGGCAGGCTTGGAGAGTAGGTTGGTGGTTTACCAGGGGGAAGGGTGACTGTGGTCACAGGTGGCTATTTCTGGGCGTGGTTCCCTATTGTTGCAGCAGTTTTGTTTACACCCCTGAACTTTGTGCTCTCCACCCCCAGGACAAGTCCCTCCACCCTTACAGGGGCCGCGGCACAGTAATTTCCACCATTGTCTTTCATGCATCAATATGGCTTATAATACACCATATACAATGCCCTTTCTTTTGTTATCTGTTTCCTCCTCTGTCCATCCCTTCAATCATACAATGCTACTGCATTATTAAACATGATTCAGCTGCCTCAACTAAACCTAAATCCTTCAGTCTACCTCTTACTCTACAAGACATTTTCTTCCACATTTCAGGCTGAAGCTGCCAGACGGCACCACTCAGCCACTTTTCATCAAAATCCTTCATTCTACTGGTTCCATGTATACTCTTGTCCTTTCTAAGACTAGCCTATCAGCTGTCTTTGCCTCACAGCATCTTGAGCCTTTGCTGTCCCCATTCACACTTGCAAACTTTGTTTCTTATCAACACACATGAGACTCTTAACAAATATTCTTCTTACACTATAAAACCAGCAGATGGGCGCTGTGGCACTAAACTCAAAACTCACATACAAAACTTCTTTGTTTCTTGTTTCTACGATACACATGTTCACATTTAATCTATCTGCAAGACACACATGACAGACTCGACAGATGACAGACTTGTATCAAAACGTTTAAAAAAACCGATTTCAGGCAAGCTGTCTCAGCCTTCCTCTACACCAAGAAAGCCTGAATTTCATGATTCGACACCCCGAGAACACCATCAAATGATTCCTCAATTTTTTTTTTTATCAAAAGATGCTTCTTTTTCTTTTCCAAGTCAGCTATAACCTGTCCTCTGCTCTCTGTTGGCAGGACCGTTTTAGAGAACCCCTGATCACTCATCTGGGTAGATTCTCAATAACCCACAGAGCATTTCCTGCTCTGTTCCTCAGCCTGGCCTAAACACCTTGGCGTCCCAGCTTTGCTTTCAATCGTTAAAGAAACCGATTTCAGGCAAGCTGTCTCTGCGTTCCTCTACACCATGGAATGCCTGAATTCATGATTCCACCATCAAATGAATTCCTCAAATTTTTTTATCACAAGATGCTATCTTTTTTCCTTTTCCAAGTCAGCTAACCCTGTCCTCTGCTCTCTGTGGCAGTACTTAGAGAACCCTGTCACTCCATGGTAGATTCTCATAACCCACATAGCATTTACTGCTTCTGATTCTCAGCTGGCTTAACACCTTGCGTCCCATCTTTGCTTTCAATCAGTTATTCAAAACATTCAATACACAAAAAACAGAAAAAACCCCACAAGGAGTTAACTAGACAGGACAAAGGATCAATAAGCAATGTGGCCGACTCGTTACCTGTCAGCCGTGATCTAACAATTAAGCCGAATGAAACATAGTAACACACTCCCACTAGGCGATCAATCTGCCCGGATAAGCAAAGTTTAAACCTTACTTACCCGGACCAGATAATCAAGAGAGGGATGGCGCCATTATCTCCCATCTGTGTCCGCCATAGAAGCTCCACCATTTATCAGTTTGTCGGTTAGATAAATCAGATCTAAGCCCACCTCACGTTGCAGGCGTCATCTTGTAATAGAAATTAGCCTCAAAAGGCTATCCTGTCCTTGTGGGGTTCAATTATCTTAAAAATAACAAAAGTGCACCGGAAAACAAATCACAACATGCCTTGCTGGCTATGAAAATGCATTGCTGATTTTAATTCACAAAATGGTGGTTTTTTTATACCTCTTTGCAAATAGTGAGATAAGAAGCATCACATGTACTGTCTGTGAGGTCATTGGCACGTCCTTATCTATGGACACCTTCACACAGCTTCAGGAATGTCGACACAGGGTGGTAACTTCTGACTAGCTCCATCTTGGATACACGACGACAAACTACTACAGGCAGCCATTTTTGATTTAACTACATTAATGACAAAAGATATACCTACACAATCTTTTACATGCTGTACTATATAAGATTGTGCCTATTATGTATATATATATATATGTATAAGTGCAAGTATATACTAACTAAATACATTAAAATAGAGACACAACGGATCATCACAATATAATCTTTGTTTCCCATCCACAACACATGCATTCTTAAGGGTGAGGTCTCGCAACTGGGGGGGGTAGCCGAGCCAAAGATCTCACGGACACCTCCATGGTCCCGGTAATTTTGCTCCGCAGGCGGACAACTCGTTCTTCGCCTCCTGCCAAATACCGCTAACGGGAAGTTATAGTAAGCCATCAGTGGTCACCCCTACCTGCATCATATTGAACATCCCCGTAGGGGAACTGAACTGAGGGGTTGGGGACTCACGGCGGCCCTCACAGCGATCCCCTTGGGGTTGTGACCAAAGTTTCCCAGAAAACAGGGAAATCCCTTCCTCCCAGATTAGGGGATGTAGTCAGTCTTTTATGTATGCCCCACCTCATTGCTCAGAGTCCCCGCAAACAGTCTCCGATAGTCACTTTCGCCAGTGGTAGTGTTTCGTGACCCCATGAATGCAGACCACCCCCAAGCCTGTTTTTTTCCGGGGTACCAGGTCATGCGGCATTGCCGCTCGCAAGAGGTAACTAGGCTGCCAGAGTCCAACAGGGCCCACACTGACCCCTTTCACCTGGACAGGGCATTCCGGGGGGCCTGGGTCTGACAGGGCAAAGCACACAGGCGGGGTGAGCAAACATGGGAAGGGCACGGGTTTGGCACCACACTCCAAAGGCTCCCCCTGCGGGGACAGTTTAAAAATGCCCCAAAATTGTTGGCACCCCAACAGCGCATTTCGCTCGGCCCCCGGGGGGTTTTTAAGGGTGAAAGAAACCTTTCTCTGGGCCACCAACCTCTCTTCGGGGGTGGCCACCCCATCGTCCCCGGGTCAGGGTTTCCCCCGGGTCGTCGGCGGAGAAAGCTTTGACGCTTGGTCCCAAAAGGGACTCTGCGTGGTGTACGCTCCACGAGGGAAATCACGGGCCAGCGCTGGACCCCGGGCAACTAAGCTCTCGTGGTAGCCACTTGCGAGGGGTCCTGACGACCCGGGTCTAGATGGCGGACGGACTCGGCCCCCTCCGGTTGCAGCCACTTGCGCACAAGGTGAGCAGATCAAACAGCGGGGGGGGCGGCTTATGCTTCTCAAACCACCTCAGGACCGCGAGCCACACCGTTGGGGTGACTCCCAGCCGGGCCATAATCTCTCCCTTAAAGAGGCATAGTCCTTTGGGGCTTGCTCTGTAGTAGGTCAAAGAAGCCTTTCTGGGGCTCCCCGATCAAATGGGGCGCCAAACTCCGTCCAACACCCGGGGTTTCTCTCTTTCCCACCTCTAAAAACATTGCCAATACGCCTCTACGTCATCATCAGGGGCATTTTTTGAAAGGGCGCGCGTACCCCCCCTTTTTACGTGCACGCCCCTGAAAAATCCCCGTCCTCGGGGTAAAACTTTGTCTCTGACCTGCAATCGTTCCCAACAGACGGTTAGTTTTTTCCCTGTTGGCATTGGGCCTGCACCAGTGTTTGCATATTCCCCATTGCGTGGACTGGTTAGGCAGGAATGTAGGGGCCCTTTCACCCAGGACATAAGTTCAAAAAAAAACGAATACAGCCCAAAAAACGTGCGCTGTTACCCTTAGAAACCAGGCCCTGCAACCTCCCCCATATTGGGGACAAGGGGGTCACAGAGGCGGGCACAAGGGGGTAGGTTGCAAAAAAAAATAAAGGGGTTTTTTTTTTCACAGGGCAAAACAAACAGCATAATAACATAAATCTAGGACAGGCTTATTTTCAGCTTTAAAACACGCAGCAAAACAAATTTTTAAGTCAGCACAAAAGTAAATCAAAAATTACTCCACCTTTGGGCTGGTGAATTTCCTTTGAGAAGCCCACGATCTGTTTCAGGGGTCCGTACAACTCCTCTCCCCTGCTCAGCACTCTCTGGAGACCAGTCTTCCAAACACTCCTTTAGCATCGGGTTAACTCTTCACCGGTCTCTTCCTGCACAGGCTTTTAAAAGGGCCCTAGGGATCCCGGGTAAACCCCGGCCCGGAAGGGTGAACGCCTCCCACCCCGCTACACCTTCAGAAAAACACCCAATAAAGCGCACAGCACTAACTAAAAACACAAACATACAAACCAGGTTTATTTATCTCTACGCTGACTTTTCCCCACCAAGGCCGGTTCCCTTTTGGCCCCACTATGCATTTTCCTTGCCTTTCTGCTGTTGTGGAAAGACCGGCGTCCCACTGGATGGGCCTTTCTGACACCCCGGAACTTCCTTACTATTTGCAGCAAATCCAAAGGGACGTACCTTCCATCCCATCTTTCCTGGTTCTTACACAGTATAAAAGATACTGTCCCAACCTTTAAAAAGCACACCCAAAACTCTACTATGGGGAAGACCAAAAGCATCGACGGACCCCCAGAAACAAAATTTTAGCCCGCACCAGGCCCGTGAAAACTGAACTGCAATAGGCAACAGCTTGGTGTGAAGAAACAAATGTGTTACAATAATTTGAAAATGGAAAACAACAAACCCCGATCATCTCCCTCGTCTGCGGCTCCCCCCAAGATCTCAAACCCCGTGGGGTCAAAATGATCACAAGAACTTTTAGCAAAAATCCCAAAACACACGGGGGGGGCTAGTGAATTAAAACCCGAGCAGCGGGACCAACATAACAAAGGGTAACACATAAACGTACCCCCAGGGACTCAGTCCTGCAGCCAGACGTTCCCCCTGTTTAGCCATACCTGTCCAGGGCCCCTCAATTTGCTAGAGGCATTTGGATATCCCGAAGAGTATTGGGAGAAAGTCATATGGTCAATGAAACCCAAAGTAGAACATTTGGTAAAAACACAACTCGGGGTTTGGAGGGGAAAAGAATGCGGAGTTGCACCCAAACACCATACTTACGTAAAGCATGGAGGTGGGAACATGGGGGGGCTGTTTCTCTCAAAGAGAACAGGGCGCTGATCCCGGGACATAAAATGAATGGGGGGCCCTGATCAAGATTTGGAGTGCAAACCCCTTCCATCAAAGGATTGAAGTAAACAGGCGGGTCTTTCAGCAGACTGATCCCCAAACACACCGCCAGGAAACGAAGGAGTGGGTTTGTAAAAGCATTTTAAGGTCCTGGATGTCCTAGCCATCTCCAGATCTCACCCCATAGAAAACCTTTTTGGGGGGGTTTAAAGCCATTTGCCCCCCGACACCCCCAAAAAATACTGTTCTGGAAGAAATTTTTATGGAGGAAGGGGCCCAAAATACCAGCAGCACTGTGAAGACTTACAGAAACCGTTTGCCTCTGTCATTGCCAAAAAAGGATTAAAAAAAAAGTATTTAGATAACTTTTGTTATTGACCAAATACTTTTTTCCACCCTAATTTTCAAAAAATTCTTTTCCAAAACAACAATTGATTTTTTTTGGGTTTGTTTTCTCATTTGTCTCTCATAGTTGAGGTCACCTATGATTCAATTAAGGCCTAAACTTTTTTTAAATTTGGGAAAATTGCACAATTGGGGGCTGACTAAAAACTTTTTTTCCCCACTTTAATACACGTAGGGCCCGATTTGGCATGCAGCCCAGTTTTGACACCTCGCTTTAGACATAAAAGGATACCCCCCCGTCTGGCTAGGTGTAAAATGTTTTTTGCATCCTTTCCCCAATTTGTACATGGGAAGTATTTGCCCTTAACAGGTATTTTTTTTTCCCACTGAGTAACCCGGGGTCTTTTCACTCAATACACTTATTTCCTTAACCAACTGGGGCAGGCCCTCTGCAACCCCTTGGCTTATTATTGTTTTATCTTATTCCCTTTTCCAAAAAACTTACACCAAACTTTATGTAGCCCCACATAATAAATTTTTTCCGGCTTGAGCTCCCTGCTTATTTTAAAACCCTCATTTGTATTTCCTTGGGAGCAGCTTATCCCAAAAGAAAATAACATCTACACAGTTTTCTGTTGACTTTTTTTGAAAAGAATGAAAGGGAACCTGCTACACCTGCTAACCTGCAGCTTTCACATGCATCAACCACTAAGTATTATTTAGTTTTTGGGATGACCGGGCAACCCCTTTGAGACACTACCCACAAAAATCCCCCATTTTTTTTTTTGGGTATGCTTTATTTGCAGCTAAAGGGAGCTCAAATGGCAGAAATTTAGGTAAAACTGATGAAAGTGTTTTAATGTTTTTAATCCACTTTTATAAATTTTGAAAAATTTCAGACTAGGGAGCAACTTTTATTTCAATACAGGGATCCCGGGGGTTTTGAATGTAGGTTTTTTCTTAAAGGGGTTTTTCTCACCACCTGTTTCACTGACTCACAAGCAGTTTTCACTCACTCCGGGCCCCCCCCTCTGGGTTGGGGTTTTCAGCAGTGATTAGCATTTCAACTCTAGCAAAACCATCATCTACAGTGCAATGCAATCTCAAAAAGATTGCAGTCCTCACAGCACATTTCCCTTTTGTTTATGAACTAATCTTTTTAATATTATTAGTTTGCTCGGCCCCACCCTGGGGATGCACTCCCTGTTCACGACTCTCTCAGCTAAACAGATAACGACAACCTCTGGTATGAAAAATAACCATAGAAACCTATCATTTTTCATCCCAAATAAAAACGTTTACCAATGTATTTAAAAAAAGTCTTTATTTAACTGCCCTTTATGTTGAAAACTAATCGTTGTGTGAAAAAACCTCTTTAATTGAATTTGATCCAGCAAATTTTGGGGGGGGTTTGGGTAGTGCGGGAAAACTTATACCCCTTTTTCTTTGTTTTCTGTCTGTCCTTTTTTTTTTTAAAAAGAGATTTCATCTTAAAATTTTGTCCTGTGCGCGGGCTACGGCACTTGTAGTTCCCCCAAAAATTACTGCGGGGAAATGGAACACAATTTAGCAACACAACAGCACATTTTAACACGTTACTAATCAAAACCCCAAAAATTAGTTATTTTGGTGGGAATGCTCCCTTTTTAGTCCCACAACTGCAAATGCCACATCCACACGTATTTATTTATGGGTGCTGATACAGTCTTTACTGCATTTTACTTTGGAGACACCCTGTGACCGGGAGCAGTGAGAACGACCTCCAAAGCTGACAGGAGGGAAAAAAAAGAGGCGTCTTGGGCGGCGAAAGATCAAAAAGGCTTGTGACGTTCCGATTAATGGGGTGTGGCTCGTGGGACATCAGCACGCTGACCCACACACCATAAGTTTTCTGTTTTTAATTAGGAAAAAGATGTGAGATGGAACGTTTAATTTTGGGGGACTGATTTAATAAAAACAAAAAAAAAAAAAAACCAAACTTTAAAAGGGATTTTATCATTTGAACGTTTTGTGCTCTGCAAATTTCTCGAGTTTGAATTTAAATTCAGGGGGGAAATCTCTCTTCAGCGGGGGTGTCCTTTCCTCACTGAAGACAAGGGCACATCATTTGGGTACGCAGAAAGCAAAAGGATGTCTGCAGAGCCCCTATACAGCCTCCTGCGCTTCCATTGTCTGCAGACTTTAGCTGACCCACAAGCTCCTTTCTGTGCTATAGAGTCATACACACAGCCGAACTGATAACATGGAGGAGGGTACACTGCACCCCCCCACCCCTTTCCCCTCTGTTTCCAGCAGAATGGGGTTTTTGGAGCAATCCACTGCCCCCCCTCCCCTCTCCCCCCTTTTAAAATGCAGGAACTCTATAATACGTGTTAAAGAGGGATCAGTGACTTAAACACCAAAAAAAATTTCCCAGACATTCACCCCCAGAGCGGGAAGTGTATACAGCCACAGCCCTTTTTTTTTTTTTTTTTTTTGGTTTTTTTTTTTTTTTTTTTTTTCTATGATTGAACAGCCAGAGTTAAAAACACATTTCAGCGCCAATCACCCAAGCCCCCGGGGGGTTTTCCGTCTGGGGGCGTTTCCAACAGCTAAAATGAAAGTCAGCCACCCAAACAAATGCAGGGGGGGTGTCTGGGACACATTGGCCAGGGGGGTGTACCGACCACAAAACAGAAAAACAGATTTAAGAAAAGCTCATATCTGCTAAACCGTGACTGATTTAAAGCAAAACCCAATTTTCAAAAGTGCTTATTTTTTTTGCCCCATAATCTAACATGATCTTGTACGAACCCAAACCCCTTTAAAATAAAAAAAATAAAATAATTTTTCAGAGAACAATCTAAAAAGACAATTTTTCTGCCACAA
>JAODAL010054951.1:0-24291 GCA_025379985.1 Phyllomedusa bahiana | reverse complement strand
TCGTATTCAACGAGGCGTTTTTTCGCACATTTGCGGGCGTAAATACGTCCGTAAATACGATCGTAAAATTAAGTCCCCTGTCACTTATTGAGGTGTATTTTGCAATGTAAATCCCCATAGTAAAGAATGGGGAATGTATTTACGACCCGAAATACGTGCCACACTTTGTGACACGTATTTGAAACGTATTTCGGGACGTATTTGCGGACGTAAATACGTCCGTAAATACGCCCCGAAATAAGCCGTGTGAACATAGCCTTATTCATTCCTGTGTGAAATTGGACCTTCCATGCTCCAGAGTATTGCCAGCTACTTCTACCCTATGATGAGCGGCAGCGTCCGTGGAGCAGCTTTCCTGCTTTCTGTTCCGCAGATTAAAGTCACCTCCCCCGCGTAATGAAAGCCCTCTGCGCTGCCAGCATGCCGTGCTCATCTTCATGCTCCATAAAGCTGTCACATAGTGAGTAACAGCACAAGATGTCTAAGTTCTTCTGTTCCTCCTGAAGTTGCCATCGCCTTCCCGGGTATAAACCAGCAGTGCTGGACTAACTGGTGTGGCTGCCACTGCAATAAAACCCCTTTTTCTGCCTGTTAGGGCATTTCCCCACTGCACGGGTTTTCGGCCGGTTTTTCAGCTGGTTTGCGGTTTTTCAGACTGCCAGAAAAAACGGCCAAAAATTGGCTCTATGGAAAACCTGTACAGCAGTCCCCACTGCACAGGTTTTGCCGTCGGACGGTTTTGCCGCCGGCTGTCCGGCGGCAAAACATTGTAGAAGCACAATCTTCCGTCTGGTTTCCCGACGGAAGATGCGCTTCTCAATGGGAGGGGGGAGGGCTGTTCTCCGCTCATCGTGGAGAAAAGCCGCCCGTATAGCAGTAAGACTGCCGCTGTTGCCCATAACAACTAATTTGAGCTCATAGTGACCAATCAGAGCCCATAGCAACCAATCAGAGCCCAAAGCAACCAATCGAAGCTCATAGCAACCAATCAGAGCTCATAGTAACCAATCAGAGCGCATAGCAACCAATCAGAGCCCAAAGCAACCAATCGAAGCCCATAGCAACCAATCAGAGCTCATAGTAACCAATCAGAGCGCATAGCAACCAATCAGAGCTCATAGCAACCAATTAGAGTTTATAGCAACCAACCAGAACCAATAGCAAACAATCAGAGTCCAGATTTAATTTCATACACCGCTCTGGAAAAATAAAAGCTGAGATCTGATTGGTTGCTATGAGCTCTGATTGGTTGCTATGGGCTCTGATTGTTTCCTGTGAGCTCTGATTGGTCGCTATGAGCTCTGATTGGTTGCTATGAGCTGATTGGTAGCTATGGGCTCTGAGTGGTTGCTATGGGCAACCAAGACAGTCTTACTGCTAGACGGTTTTCATGCATAAGGCCCTGTTCACACGACGGATTTGGCCGCGGTTATGGCCGCGGGTTCCGACGCGGTTTCCGCGGCCATAACCGCGGCCAAATCGCGCCTAGTTTATTAACATGGTTTCCTATGGGAAACCGCGTTAATATTCACATGCCGCGGGTTCTTGACAGGGAGTGCTCTGCGCGGCGGCCGCGCGGTGCTGCCGCGGGCATCGCCGCGGGTGGTGCGCGGCTGTGCCGCGGCTCGCGGTGCGGTTTGCCCCCTGCTAGTAATTTGCATGGGGGCAAACTCACGGCGCAAGCCGCGCCCCTAACCACGCCCCACTTGCGTCGAGACCATGCCCAGCGCCCGCGCCGCAAACCCGCGTCGGGAGACGCGAGTTTGCGGCGAGGATCGGAGGTTTTGGCCGTGGCGAAACCCGCGGCCAAAACCGCCGTGTGAACGGGGCCTAAGGCCCATTTGCTTCGTGTGGTACAGTCTGCCCTCTTCTTGATTGTCACCCATTCTCCCAGAAGCAGATATAACTAAAAACAGCAAAAACTAAATTGACTAGAACGACTAAAGACCTTGGATTTACTGTTGATTTTTTGATGACAGGGAATGGGCAATATCCAAACTGTGTCTGGGCAGCACTGTTGCTCTCCTCTTTACAGTCGCTTTGCATACGCTTCATGATGCCGTTTAACTTTATCATATTTTAGTGTCAGGAAATCTGCTAAGGAGTGATAACGCCTAGATATAGAGGCCACTTCCTTGAATACCAACGGCCGCGGTGGTAGTGGAGTGACTCTGTGCAGGTTCAGTCCTGCCGTGTGGTCTGACAAAGCTGATGCAGGAATTTCAGCCGAGGGTGAAAGCTGTGCCCGGAACTTAACAAAGGTTTGGGGCCCTTTAAGCATACTTGACAACTTTTGGAAGTGGCCTTCAAGGAAATTTTGATTAGCAGTTTGCCGCCTTGATGGTTTGAGTGGGCCACACCCCGTTTTACATGACACGCCCTCTTTGGCGGAAAGCCACACCCCCTTGTCACATCTGTGTAACAGCTTTGGAGGAAAGCTGATAAGGGATGGGGTATCCTTCAGCTATACTGGACATTGGATCTCCTAACCAGCATCCAAGCTGGGTAACAGCACATCAATCAGCTTTTCTTCAGAGCCCAGCTACAATGCAGTCCCTCTGCACCAAGTGATGTCAGGGCGGCGTCTCATGATGCTTTACCCTGGCACAACCACTATTAACAGAGCATCCCACAGCCAGTAAGAAAGTGCAGAGATGTATAATGTGGTTTAGCTGCCATATAGGCTTAGGCTCAAACCAGCCTTACATTGTCAACGTGTGACTATGTTTGACCCCTTTTCAGTCATATATACTGAACTAGTGTATATAGTGTGCGGCGCATTTTTGGAGAGTTTTTCAGCACAGTTTTTGCCCTAACTATTAATTTGTATTGGAGAAAACCTCGTCCAAAACCGGTTATGAAGAAGAGCGTTTCAGGCAATGTTTTGATGCTGTTTTGGGCGCTGAAAAATTAGCGTCCAAATAAGCCGTGTGAACATCCCCTAATAGGCTGCACAAGAGTGAATTCTAAAAGTCACCTGTACTTGATATGGCCGGTACAAATAAAATACTGCCGTCCCTGACGATGGTTTACCAGATTGATGGCAAACCTACCATAGCAGGAGATTTACCAACTCTTCAGGGAGACCAGGAGGACTCCTCCTGTTCAGGGAGTCTCCCTGATAATCAGGGAGAGTTGGTAAGTATGATTAGGCGCATTCTATGCTAATAATTCGTGCAGAAAAAAATGGCGCCTGAGCGCCAAAAATCATACATATCGCCCTATGATCGTTGTAACGCAGGGAGGTAAAAACTGAAAAATTATCTGGTCATTAAGGCCCTTTCAGGTGCTTAAAGGGAACCTGTCACATGGCAGGGCAGCACAGGCTGCCTGCTGTTGATAGCACTGTGTCCCTTATTCTGTAAGATGCTGTAGTTTTAGAGCATTTACCCCTCAAATCTTATTCATTAGCAGGTGTTAACCCCGCCCACCAAAGGCTATCCCCGCCCAATGACAGTTATTCACATGTTTCTACCTATTCAAAGTAATAGGTTTATCAGTTGAGGTGGGTGGGGCTAGCCTCAGATGGGCGGGGTTTGAAAAAAACTGACTCTTGGAATGCCTCTTTTCTGGCTGAAAACTGCAGATTTGAGCATTAAATACACGAAAACTCCAGCATCTTACAGAATAAGGGACACAGCGCTGGAAACAGCATGTCTGACACTAGCTTGTGCTGTCCGCAGCAAGGGGGGCATAATCTATGTGACAGGTTCCCTTTAAGGAGTTAACTTTAAGACCAAAAATGATGCAGTCCTTTAAGGTGTATTCCCATTTTGGTACTTCTGTTCTGTGCCGGATATAGGAAACAGAGAAGTGGCTGCGCATTGGTGGTTCTCTCTGTTCTCTTCTACGAGAGTTCCAGGAAGTGTAGACTACATATGGATGAAGGGAATATAATATGATGGCATGATAACTCTATAAACAAGAGAGCAATGAGACTACAGTGAGTGTCCTGTGTCGTGACAGTAGCCTCTGGCTCTACATCACATAATATGATGCCTTTCACCTCATTCCAGTCTTTAATATATGTCTTTGTTCTCCAATAAACGTAAAAAAGGAGGAAGTAAACAACAAGCACAACAATAAAACACTACAAAAAAAACACAGCACACGTCACTGTTTTTATAGCCGTTAGCTGTGTGTATTGTTTCTGCATTTCAGGTGCCATTAAAAATCCACATAAACTGTATGTATATTACATGTGACAAGTAGTCTTGCAGGGCGTTAGCTCACCTTGATTGTAGCTTTCACCTGGTCAATCCCTTATTCCTCTCGCTTCCTTTCCTTTTCGCTGTTCCTTCTGTCCTCAGTCGCAGGACCCATAAAGCAAATAAATGGAAGTTTTCCAGCCGTAAGGAAATTGAAGCTTGTTTCTTTATTTCAAGTACAAAAAGTGCAGAGGGTAAAACATAGTAGCAGCTAACCAACGCGTTTCGGGCACCAAACTTTGCCCTTGTTCACGGTATGGTAACATAGTATAAATGTCTGGGTTACATACACATACGTATCTGACGTCAGGTGTGTCGTCATTTCTCTTAACCCTATATATACTAAATGAAAACATATGTGACATACTGACCTAAAAACAGCTACTTTAACACATAATATGCTAATTGTGATTACATTAACATCCTTTATACTAGGGAACATATATAATAAAACTTACTTAATATATGTATGCAAGATGGTTACGGAGGTTGAGTCCCGTGGGTATTCTGGTCTGCAACTGCAGGATCCAGTAAGCTTTGCGCAGGCGCACTTTGTGCTGCCAGTTTCCTCCTCTTACCGGACGCTCCACTTTCTCTATCCCAAAGCATGAAAAGCTATGTACATCCTCGGCATGTTCCTCAATATAATGTTTGGCTATACCTGAGTGAGTTGCTTGTCCTTTTTTAATATTATAAAGGTGTTCCGCTATACGTGTTTTGAAGTTTTGAATTTTCGAATGCTACATCCTACATATAACTTGTCGCATATGTTGCAATATATGTCGTACACAATATGATCTGTATTGCAGTTAATTAACTTTTGTATACTGTATTCTTTAGATGTTTTGTCAAAGCCTTTAAAGGTACTTTTATAGATGGTGTACTCGGATATAATACACCTGCGGCCTCCGCAAGGATAGAAACCTATTTGAGAGAACCACATTTTTTTGTTTTTATTATGTTGACTGGAATAGTTGCTAGATGTAATCTCACTTCCTATTGTTTTGTTTCTTTTAGGAACAAAACTAACACCTTCGTCTATTATTTTAGCTAGATTATGGTCTTGTCTCAGGATATTTCGATTATTGAAAAAAAAATCTTTTATATATTATAAAAATGTGTGTTATAAGGTGTAGAAAACACTACCGATTTAGTTGAGAATATTTTATCTTCATCATGTTTTTTTTTGTTCTAATAAATCATTTTGTGTTTTATTTTGTATTTTTTCCAATGCTTTATTTATTTGGCATTTATTGTATCCTCTCTTTTTAAGTCTCTGTTATATCCTGCTTTTCTAGTTCAAAATCCTTTTCCTTTGTACAGGCTCTCTTCGCTCTTATGAATTCTCCCAATGGGATGGAGTTCAACGTGTGTCTTGAATGACTACTATTGGCTCTAAGTAAAGTGTTAGCACTTATTGGTTTACGATACAGTGTCGTTGTAACTTTTGATAATTCTATGTCTCCTTTTAGCCGTAAATCCAAAAAAGGAATTTCATCCTTACTATGCGCATAAGTAAAGCGGAAATTAAAAAGGTTTGAATTAAGGTATTCCACAAACTTCGGTATGGATGCTACATTGTGACCCCACACAATAAGGAGGTCATCGATGTAGCGCCCATACCAAAGTATATAGCGTGAAAAGGGATTTTCCACATTGAATATGATCTGTTGTTCCCACCAGGACATATACAGATTAGCAATTGCTGGAGAAGCCGAGGCTCCCATTGGGACCCCCATTTTTTGTAGATAAAAATCATTATCAAACTTAAAAAAGTTATGTTTTAACAAAAAAATCTATGCTTTCCAGCAAAAACAGTTTTAGTCCTTCGACAACAAACACTGATAACATTAAAAGATTTGGATAATCAGGAAGCAGACCTTAAAATACACAGGGAAGATATAGAACTAACATATAATAATCCCACCTTCTACCCAATTAAAGCACGGGCCAAGGCCATGGAAGCCTTTCAGGCAACCATGGAAAGAGATTTAAGAACACTCGCACAAAAAAATCTAATGACCCCCAAAAAAGTTTAGAAAAAAACATAATATGAGCTATAAAGAACATCTAGCATTAAAGGAATTAAAGGAAAATACTAACATTACTATCAAAAAAGCGGACAAAGGGGGCAATATTGTCATAATGGATACAGAATTATATGGCCAATTATGTAGGAACATACTGGGGGATAGTGAAGTCTATAGGAAATTAAAAGAAAATCCAACAATAAATTTTCAAAAAAAAAAAATTTAATTATTAGATGAAGGGGTTAAGTTAGGAGCCCTAAATGAGAAACAAAGAAAATACCTTGAAATGGAGGATGTACAAACCCCAGTATTCTATGGGGTTCCGAAATTGCACAAAAAACAATTTCCCCCGAGCTTGAGACCCATAGTATCTAGCAATGGTAGTTTCACAGAAAAATTAAATAGCTATGTGTATAAATACCTACAACCGTTAGCCCAAACAGCTCCGGGATACCTTAAAGACAGTAAGATGGTACTGCAAACATTTCAAAATTTCACATGGTCTTCTAACTACACATGGTTGAGTATGGATGTAGTGAATCTCTACTCCAATATCCCACAAGATTTGGTCTTACCAGCTATTCAATACCACCTAAAAAAATTTAGCCAGTATGATGAAGGACTAATACTGTTTTTGCTGGAAAGTATAGATTTTGTGTTAAAACATAACTTTTTTAAGTTTGATAATGATTTTTATCTACAAAAAATGGGGGTCCCAATGGGTCCCTCTTATCCTGGGTGCCAGCATACCAAAGGAGCTGCGAGGATTATCATTATTATACCTGGCAGCATCCAAGCTAAGTATCACTCTCTTTATCTCATCCATATAGGTGATATATTCGTCATAGATAGACTGTATATGCGTTGTATATAGCGTATTCTTATTTCACAGCGAGAGGAGCTTTGAATCCCCTGATGAACCCTAAATTGCATGGGGGAAACGCGTTGGGATAGCTGGGATTAAAGAATTGTAATACACGCACATAGTGATATTATCTGTCATTAAAGCGGAGCCGCCCTTTATCGGGGCGATTACTCCACTGACAGATGGTATATAGTATGCTGTATCATTTAGGTATGTAGTGGTAATATATAGGGGTTTAGGATGTATAATTTTAGATAGTCTAGTAAAAGTTATGTTTTAACAGGGATGATAATTTTGCAGTGATTTGGGTCCCAATGGGAGCCTCGGCTTCTCCAGCAATTGCTAATCTATATATGTCCTGGTGGGGACAACAGATCATATTCAATGTGGAAAATCCCTTTTCACGCTGTATACTTTGGAATGGGCGCTACATCGATGACCTCCTTATTGTGTGGGGTCACGATGTAGTGTCCATACCGAAGTTTGTGGAATACCTTAATTCAAACCTTTTTAATTTCCGCTTTACTTATGCGTATAGTAAGGATGAAATTCCTTTTTTGGATTTACGGCTACAAGGAGACATAGAATTATCAAAAGTTACAACGACACTGTATCGTAAACCAATAAGCGGTAACACTTTAATTAGAGTCAATAGTAGTCATTCAAGACACATGTTGAACTCCATCCCATTGGGAGATTTCATAAGAGCGAAGAGAGCCTGTACAAAGGAAGAGGATTTTGAACTAGAAAAGCAGGATATAACAGAGAGACTTAAAAAGAGAGGATACAATAAATACCAAATAAATAAAGCATTGGAAAAAATACAAAATAAAACACAAAATGATTTATTAGAACAAAAAAACATGATGAAGATAAAATATTCTCAACTAAATCGGTAGTGTTTTCTACACCTTATAACACAAATTTTTATAATATAAAAAAGATTTTTTTCAATAATCTAAATATCCTGAGACAAGACCATAATCTAGCTAAAATAATAGACGAAGGTGTTAGTTTTGTTCCTAAAAGAAACAAAACAATAGGAAGTGAGATTACATCTAGCAACTATTCTAGTCAACATAATAAAAACAAAAAAATGTGGTTCTCACAAAAAGGTTTCTATCCTTGCGGAGGCCGCAGGTGTAATATATGCGAGTACACCATCAAAAAAGTACCTTTAAAGGCTTTGACGAAACATCTAAAGAATACAGTATACAAAAGTTAATTAACTGCAATACAGATCATATTGTGTACAACATATATTGCAACATATGCGACAAGTTATATGTAGGATGTAGCATTCGAAAATTCAAAACACGTATAGCGGAACACCTTTATAATATTAAAAAAGGACAAGCAACTCACTCAGGTATAGCTAAACATTATATTGAGGATCATGCCGGGGATGTACGTAGATTTAAATGCTTTGGGATAGAGAAAGTGGAGCGTCCGGTAAGAGGAGGAAACTGGCAGCACAAAGTGCGCCTGCGCGAAGCTTACTGGATCCTGCAGTTGCAGACCAGAATACCCACGGGACTCAACCTCCGTAACCATCTTGCATACATATATTAAGTAAGTTTTATTATATATGTTCCCTAGTATAAAGGATGTTAATGTATTCACAATTAGCATATTATGTGTTAAAGTAGCTGTTTTTAGGTCAGTATGTCACATATGTTTTTATTTAGTATATATAGGGTTAAGAGAAATGACGACACACCTGACGTCAGATACGTATGTGTATTTAACCCAGACATTTATACTATGTTACCATACCGTGAACAAGGGCAAAGTTTGGCGCCCGAAACGCGTTGGTTAGCTGCTACTATATTTTACCCTCTGCACTTTTTGTACTTGAAATAAAGAAACAAGCTTCAATTTCCTTACGGCTGAAAAACTTCCATTTATTAGCTGTATGTACAGTATATTACACGTAAAGCACAGAGCGATAAAACGATTTAGAACGGGTCTCTATGCGCTACGTTCATCAATTGTCGCCCTAAAACATAAGCTAGGGAGGGCCAATCAAAAATGGCTCACTATAATCATGACTGATTTTTAGTACACTGCCTCCCACTAATAATACCAATTTTTCGGACTAGACGTGTGACCTAAAACACGACAACTAATTTTAAGCGGGAAGAAATTTATTTTTATCTCATTTGTTAAATGGCAAAGGGAAGTGATTTGAACTTTTAATATTTTTTTATAACTTTTTTTATCCCTGTACTTTAGTCCTAACATAAATAACCAATCAAGGGCAATTTCTTTCACAGTCGCAACATAATAATCGCAAAAAATGCATAATAAGGCTCATACATCCATGTGAAAACGGCAGTCCTGTGGTGCGGAAATGCCCCCTGTTGATAGCCAGAGGTCAAAGGAGGAATGGCAGACTGGTTCGAGCTGATAGAAAGCAACAGTGACTCAAATAGCCACCCGTTACAACAAGGGGGCAGAAGACATCTCTGAAGCACAGTACGGCGAACTTTGAGGGAGTGGGGTACAGCAGAGAAAACCCCCCGGGTGCCACTCCTTTTCAGCAAGAACAGGGAAATGAGGCTCCAATTTGCCAAGTCATCGAAATTGGACGTAAAATTGGAAAAACGTTTCCTGGTCTGAAAGTCCGATTTCTCTGCGACATTCGATGGTAGGGGCAGAATTTGGGCAACAAAATGAAAGCTGGGCCATCCTCCTTTTATCAAGGGTTTAGGGTGGGGGGGTGGTTCAAGGTGTGGGGAATATTTTTTTTCACTCTTTGGGCCCCTTGGGACCAATTAGCATCGTTGGGCAACAACCTTGTGGAATCTATGCCACGAAGAAATTTAGGCAGTTTGAAGGGAAAAGGGGGTCCAACCCGTTACACATGGTGTACCTAAAAATGCCGGTGATTAATTACACTAAAGCAAGGCATAAAACTTTAAAACGGGGCTCATGCCTAACTTCATATATGTCGCCCTAAATACATAAGCTAGGGGAGGGACATCAACTACAAGAAAATCTCAGCTATAATCTGACTGATTGTTATACACTGCCTCCCACCCTTAATATATACCCAGATTTTTCGGACTATAGGACGGTGTGACCATAAAACACACAACTAATTTTAAGCGGAAGAAATTTATTTTTTTATTCTCTCATTTGTTAAATGGCAAAAGGGGAAGTGATTTGAACTTTTAATATTTTTTTATACTTTTTTTTACCCC
Organism: Phyllomedusa bahiana; assembly: GCA_025379985.1. Taxonomy (NCBI): domain Eukaryota; kingdom Metazoa; phylum Chordata; class Amphibia; order Anura; family Hylidae; genus Phyllomedusa; species Phyllomedusa bahiana. The sequence continues at coordinate 13,982 of JAODAL010054951.1, read as the reverse complement.
TGTACTTTTAGTCCCCCTAACATAAATAACCAATCAAAGGCGCAATTTCTTTCACACTGTTCTGCAACAGTAATATATCGCAAAACAATGCATAATAATGGCTCTCCTATTACAATCTGCCACAGGTGACATGTAATAGGAGTTGTAACATGGCCGCTGTGCAGGCTTTCATTATGCCCCCGGCTGCTATAACAATCAGTTGGTACCCCATGATTCTATTGCGGAGGGACCAATTGGGCAATGGAATGGTGCACAGTACTGTTATATCGCATTCATGCTTACAGCTACATCTAAGGCTATGTTCACACGGCTTAACTGCGGGGTGTTATTCCGCCCCGCAATTACACCGTGTGGCCGGGGGCGGGGCGGGATCGGGGGAGTGAGCGGGGGGCAGGCACTTCGCCGGCCCATAGACAGTCATTGCTAGCGGCGCGTATATATACGCCGCTGGTAATACACATGTCAATTATCTCCCCGCCCGGCGGATTCGCCGAGCAGAGAGAGGAGACGTAATCCATAGTTCTCTATGAGAACTGTGGATTACCGTAATGACCAGGACGTTTTCAGCCCGTAATAGGCGCACTCCGGCACGTAATTACGGACCGAATTACGTCCCGCAGATGGCCGTGTGAACATAGCCTAAGACTGGGATCGATGCTATCTCCAATACTTGCTCTCAGCGGCAGGTCCTGGTTGTAATTAACAGCCATTAACTGCCGCTGCGTGAGCTCGGGCCATACACCAATATTAAGGGCTCGTTCACACGGCTTATTTTGGGACTGATTTCAGCCGTATTAAGCGCCGTATTTGTGCTCCAATACGGCTGAAATCAGTCCCAGGCATTACGGTAATCCACAGTTCTCATAGAGAACTATGGATTACGTCACCTCTCCCCACTCGGCGAATCCCCGGCGGGAGAAAGTGACATGCACATTATTTACGGCGTATACGCGCCGTGAACAATGAATGTCTATGGGGCCGACGAGCTGCCGGACCACCGCCCGCCCCGCTGCACGGCAGTCGGCGTAATTGCGGGGCGAAATCCGTCCACGCAATTACGTCGGCAATAAGCCGTGTGAACATTGCCTAAGACTATGAGATGCACTAAAGTTTCAGCCCCTTTTTTAGGGGAAACAAGTGTGATAAATATGGTAATTTATTCCGCACTATCTGTAGTTGCTGTTGGGATAGTGATAAATGGGGTTGTACTGAGATGCACAGGGCTGGATAAGCTATTCCGGATTTGCTCTTCACTGAAGTCACTCCTTGAACTGGTATTTCCCAACAGCTCAGTTGCTGTCGGAGTGAGAGTCTGACTGCTTTCACTAGTTGACTCCACACCCCCACCACCTTCTATCTTGCTTTCTTGTTGCAAACCCTCAGTTGATCTTTCATGTGCCAAATGTGTTCCTATAGGATTGACTTCTACAGGAGAAGGTCCACGTTTCCTAATCTTGTTCTCTAACATTGCAGACTTTGTGGCAAACATTAATGGCCTCACCATGGACATAGGCGTAACCATGTCCTTCACTGGGTCAGGAGAAGCTGTAGCACTTAACTTCTTCTTCTGTAGAGGTTCTGGTCGGCCTTCAGAGGGTGATAAAGGTTTTAAGATGGAAATATAGCTCCAGTTGTGTATTTCCCTGATGCTGTTGGGTCTTGGAATTGGTGAACTGGAGGTTCTTGCACTGTTTGGACAAAATAACCTTGACGCATGGTGGGACCGTCCATGAGGAGATGGCACATGTGCCGTTGCTCCCAAAGGATTTATTCCATTTATGACTGGTCCAACACTGAGCTCCTCATCCTTCATCTCATTTGCAGGAGATATATGTATTATTTTACCTTCTTGTACAATATTCCTTCTATTTACAGAACTATTTTCCTCTTTCTTCTTGTCAACATGTCCGTCTTTGGCCATTTCCACCCTTTGCTTTGTTCCATCTGCTGATAGGTAGTGTAGGATGACCCTGATATTATCAGATGATGACATGTTGGTGGCTTTGCTCTTCTTTAGCGCTGCATCTTGTAACCTAAGTTGCCTACTTCTCAAGAAGTCTGTGGTGGAATCCATTTTGTTTTGCAGGAGGTGACCCATAGGAGAGGATGGTTTGCTCATCGTTCCTTGGGAACTTGTGAAGTAGTAAGGTCTGGTAACCAGGTTCTTCTGGAAGTTGGACAAGTTGTTGATGTGATCGTTGTAAATTATAGGGTGGGTTTCGCTTACTTTCTGCAAAGAAAAACAGTTAGTTTAAAATCATTCAGTTTTTACTAAGGGTATGTTCATACGACGTATCTGGGGGCCATACATTGAGGTGTAATTTCGCTGCAATGTGCCCGAAGTACGGCCTACAAATATGGTAAAATCATAACCCGAAGTATTCCCCAGCGTGTATTGAGCGCCCGGAGAAATAAATGACATGTCACTTTTTTCCAGCACTTATGCACCAGGGAAAGGGAGGGTGGATGGGGGCTGGGCCAGAGCGTTGTAGAAGTATGCGCTGGCTACTTTTAAAACAGCAGGTGTATAGCGGCACGTACAGTACACGCCACTATATACTGTGTGACCCCGGCCTACGTTTTGAATGTGGATCTGTCAGGCCTTGAATGAAGGCAGCATAGGATAGAGGGGGAGGGGATGAGCTTGGGGCTATATTGTTTTGAATAATTTTTACGTTTTTGCATGAAAAGCTGTTCAATAGTTCCAGATATAGAAAAATCCTGTGAGCTTGTGAGTTCTGCTTACTCCACCCACTCATGAAGAAAGCCTGTGAGTCCTGCTTACTCCACCCACTCATAAAGCTTGTGAGCCCTATTTACTGCACCCACTCAAAAGGAAAGCCTATGAGTTCTGCTTACTCCACCCACTCATAAAGAAAGCCTGCGAGCCCTGCTTACTCAACCCACTCATAAAGCATGTGAGTCCTGCTTACTCCACCAACTTATAAAGAAGGCCTGGGAGTCTTGCTTACTTCACTTACTCATAGAGATGATTCCCCTGCTGAATTATAGAGAAAGCCTGCTTTCCTTGCCTATTCATAAGGAAGACTTGTGACTCCTGCTTCTATCACCCTTTCATGGAGAAATCTTGTGAGTCCTGCATCAGCTCACCCATTTAAAGACAAAACTTGAAGTGATCATTGCAGCTCTACATGTATACAAAGCAGCAGGACTCACAGGCTTCCACTTAGAGTTGGTAGGGAATCAGGACTCACAGGCTTTCTTAACGAACGGGTGGAGAAAGTAGTATTTATAAGCATTCTTTATAAATCAACAGAGAAAGCAGACCCACAGGCTTTGCCTATGAGTTGGTGCGGAAGCAGGATTCACAGGCTCTCTTTATAAAGGGGCAGGGGAAACAGGACTCAGGCTTACTATATGAATGGGCATAGGAAGGGGGACTCACAGGACACAGGCTTTTTCTATGAGTTGGGAGGGAAGCAGGAGTCACAAGCTTTTTTTAAGGAGTTGGGGGGAAAGCATGACTCACAAGCTTCTTTATGAATGGGAGCGAAAGCAGGGTCCACAGGCTGTTTCTATGAATTTAGAAATAAGCGGGACTCACACACTTTCTTTATAAGTGGAGGTGGGTATCAGGACTCACATGCTTTTTCTATAAATTGGGAGGGAAGCAGGGCACTTTTTCTATGAGCTGGAAAGGAAGGGCTCACAGGCTTTCTTCATAAATGGGCAGGGAAGGCAGGACTCTGGCTTTTTTTATGAATTGGGAGGGAAGCAGGACTCACAGGCTCTCTTTATGAAGGGGCAGAGGAAGTGGGACTCACAGGCTTTCTTTATGAATGGAAGGGAGAAGCAAAACTCACAAGCTCTCTGTCACGATTCATGCATTCGTGTCTCGGCCATAGCAGCTGCATCCTCTGGTGTTCCCGCTTCTTCCTACTCACCTGTCCCGGCTCCTGTCTGTGCTGTGCTGTCCCCGCTGCTTCCTCTAGCTCCCTGGTGCCCTGTGTGCCCTACTACCAGGCTATTTAAAGGGACAGTGTCCTAATTATCTGCAATTAACCTATGACCTCTGTTTGCATAAAAGAAACTCCCTGCCCTTGCTCCTGGTCAGTTCGTTGTTGTCCTTCACAGTGCTTGACCCCTGGCTGCTGTATCGCTGCTGGTTACCTGTGCGTTACCAGTACCAGTTATCTGCTGTATACCTGCCGCTGCACCAGTCCGCTATGTACCTGCTGTATTCCTGTCGTTGTACTGTCTTGGGACTGCGCTACCTGCCTACGGCTACACCTGCGTTGTCCATACCTACACCTGCTGTGTCCTGTCCTGCACACTTCAGCTACCTCTGCAAGTTACACCATCTAGGCTCGCAGGGGCACAGAGGATCCGCCATATACCGACGATCGACAGGTCAGTGTATACTGACACTGCCGATTCGTAACACTTTCTTTTTACATATTTTTACATATGAAAACTTGAAATCAAATTATAATGACTGTTTATCCCTCAGCATCTCTATCTTTATCCCATGCTTCCCCCATAAAGACTATGAGTAAACGCTGAGAGTTTTAGTTGTAAAAAGTCCCAGTTGCCACTAACACTCATGCATAAATTAGAGAATTGCTTAGAGATAATGGGACAGTGTTACCTGAAAGTGTCCACGAATTGTCTTCTGTCTGGTGGTTAAAATTTTGACGTCAGATTTCTTCATTTCATCTTCTATGCACAAGGAGATTGCGGCTGCTTTCTGCATATTTTCCCTATTAGCAGAAAAAAAGGCAAAGATAAAAGACGCCCATTGATCTAAGCAATGTCCTAGTCCAGGTCAGCTACAACCTGGGGACTTAAAGGAGCTTTCAGGCTTAATGTTAAAATAAGCTCAACCTTGGTATAATGAAGCGTTCAGAAACTTTCTAATAAACTATGTATCTCAGATCCTCACCAAGTTTCATTATAACTGCTTGCTGTCAGCAAATGGGAACATTCTTATTCTGATCTATGGCTGCAAGGGTATGTTCACATGGCTTATTTTGCCACGTATTTCTGCACGCATTTCGCCACGTATTGTGCTTTATATGTGGAGAAATGCGCGCTGCAATTACGGTAATTCATAGCTCTCATAGAAAGTTATGGATTACGCGTCGTCTCCTCACGCATCAATTGTTCGCGGCGCTTACGCGCCACTGATAATGCTTGTCAATGTGGCCGGCCGGGTGCCAATACATCATAGCAGGCACAGATCTTAAAAATGGTGAGAAATTATAACACACATAACACATAGGCAAAAATTACATTTTAATAATATTTACTTAATAGCTACAATAACTCAATCCAATGAATATTGGAAATGATTGCATCCTAGAAATTCTCACCAAAGTTTGATTTTTTTCTTTTAAATAAAACACAAAAGTAACAAAGTCCCAAAAATTTCTGATCTCTGTACCCAACATCAATTAGAATATGTGAAACATAGCGGGCCTTATGTATGAAAACTGTCCAGCAGTAAGACTGTCTTTGTTGCCCAGAGCAACCAATCATTATATGAAATGAAAGCTGATCTCTGATTGGTTGCTATGGGCTCTGATTGGTTGCTATGGGCAACAAAGACAGTCTTATTGCTGGACAGTTTTCATACATAAGGCCCATTGCTTCCAGTGGTAAAGCTTGCCCTCTTTTGGAGGCTTTTTGTACTTTATCATTCCTTTTGCAAGTTATGCGCGGCACACACCACGTCTATGATGTCCTTTTAGGGCGACATGTATGTATTTTTGACGCTCAGACGCCATTTTTTTTGCGCGCATTAGTAGCGTATAATGCACCCGAGTCTATGAGCCTGTTCTACTGCGGGTCATAGATTTAGCGCTTTCTAGCTACAAAACAACAAATCAGGCTCAGGTAAACCACTTTTACCTTGGTCTACCTTTTCCAGCAGTAATGCGCCCAGTTTTGCCATTCTCCTATTATAAATGTATAGCGTCATACGCCTCGAGCACGCCCCCGATCTCAGATGCATTACAAAGTGCCGTGGGTGCCGCATAATGTGCCTAATTTTGGAGTGCGCCTGATTTTAAATGTAGTAAGCAGGGCTGTGCCAGTTTCCAGTTTTTGGGCTAAAAGCACCCCAGAATACTGGTGCAGCCCTGTTCATGCATGTTGCCCCTAGTGTGTACACCAGGAATGCTCCTGACATATACGCTAACCGTATCCATAAGATTAAATGGCTTTATGGAGGCCAAATTCGTGTCCTTTTGGCCTCCGTTTGGCAGGTACTGTACATGTCTGTATCCTGCAAAAAGAAATTGTACAATAGCGTAAAAGTTTAAGCTATTTCATAAAATAGCATTCAGAAAAAATGTATACGATAAATGTTTACTAATTTTTTTCCAGTGGGAGCCTACGGGTGACAGATGTCACCACTTGGTGTGTATCTAGCCTTGTCCTGTACATTTAATTAGAGAATCCACTATGAATTTGTATAAAAATACTTTTAATAATAGTAATAACACAATTCACAACATATCTGACCTGGGGGAATGACTGAGGTCTGTGATGTGTTCCTCTCCGCTGCATCCAGATGTATCTGGTAACAATGACGTTCTTTTAGGTCTCATATCGTCACCATATACAGGCACTTCTGAATTCTCTATTAGAATTTAAAAAAAAACTCCAGTTTGAAATTTTAAACACATGAAGAATGGACTAATCTGTCCTCATTCTATTTAGACGGTACCCAAATAATATCACCATTCAGTGCTCACATAATAGTTCTATATTGTACCCATGTAATACCATAATTTAGTGTCCATTTAATAGTGATACAGGGTGCCCATGTAGTACCACAATTCAGTTCAAACCTAATAGTGATACACAGTTCCTATGTTTTACCATAATATAGTGCACATATGATAGTGCTACCTGAATGTGTCCCCTACCTCTCTTTTGTCTTACAATTATATTTTACTGGAAAAATTCTATATTTCATTCTCTATGCACAATAAGACTGCACTTTGCATTTCTCTACCAGTTGAAAAAAAATACAAACATTGTGCACCCTCATTGATCTCAGCAGCTACACTGTGGAGGCTGGAGATGGCTTTAAAGGGGTTGTCTCACTACATTGATTCATCCTGTTTTCTTGATTTCATTTTTTCAGGGGCGTGTTTACTGGATTCTACTAGGCTGCAGTAGAAGCCAGGTCTGTAGCTATAGCAACCAGTGCTGACAGCCTATTAGGAGTGATCAAACAGCTGAGGAAGTTGCAGCATCAGGATTCCGACAAACCAATGAGGGGGGTATCTAGGAATAGGTAGGACACTGTTAATGGACACATATTGCAAAGTGACTTGTTTTTGCAAGATCTTTAACATAAAAAGCAGTGATCCTTGTAGTGAGACAACCCCTTTAAAGATAACGACGATACTATATTGTGCACACTAAATTATGTTATCACATGAGGACTATGTAGAACTTTTATTTTGACACTGAATGATAGTATCACATGGGCACTGTGTAGCACTTTTATAGGGACAATGAATGATAATATTACATGGCAGTTTATAGCACTATTATATGGACACTGAGGGCGACATGTATGAAAACTGTCTTGGTCTAAGACTTTCTTTGTTGCCCATAGCAACCAATCAGAGCCTATGATAACCAATCACAGCGCCTCTTTCATTTTTTCAGAACACTAAAGGAAATGAAAGGGGAACTCTGATTGGTTGCTTTGAGCTCTGATTGGTTGCTATGGGCTCTGATTGGTTATTATGAGATCTGATTGGTTGCTATGTGCAACAAAGAAAATCTTAGACCAAGACAGTTTTCATACCTGTGGCCCTGAATGTTATTATTACAAGGGCAGTGTGTAGCACTATTATATGGACACTGAATTATATTATTACATGGGCAGTGTATAGCACTATTACATGGGTACTGAATGATATTATTACATGGGCAGTGTATAGCACTATTATGTGGACACTGAATGATAGTATCACATGGGCACTGTGTAGTACTTTTATAGGGACAATGAATGATAATATTATATGGGCAGTTTGTAGCACTAGTATATTGACACTAAATGATATGATTACATGAGCATTGTATAGCACTATTATATGGACATTGAATGTTTGTATCACAAGAGCATTGTGAAGCACTATTATGTGGACACCTAATAATAATATTACATGAGAAGTGTATCCACTTCTATTATGTGCTTTTATGTGGAAATTGAATGATATTATTACATGGGCACTGTATAGCACCATTATATGGACACTGAATGATAGTATTACATGGGCAGTGTGTGACACAATTATATGGACACTGAATGATAGTACTACATAGCAGTGTAGCACAATATATGACACTGAATGATATTATTACATGGGCACTGTATAGCACCATTATATGGACACTGAATGATAGTATTACATGGGCAGTGTGTAGCACCATTATATGGACACTGAATGATAGTATTACATGGGCAGTGTGTAGCACCATTATATGGACACTGAATGATAGTACTACATGGCCACTGTGTGGCACCATTATATGGACACTGAATGATAGTATTACATGGGCACTGTGTAGCACTATCATGTGCACACTATATTATGGTTTTATAAGGCATTCAAAAACTTAATAAACTCTCATTAAAATATAACTTTTTATAGTCACCCTAAAAACTATAGATATTTTTAGAAATCAGAAAACTTACAAAACAAATACCACCACAGCTAGAGTGACAGTTTGGGTATCCCACCTATCATTATCGCTCCAGCAGGAGCATAGCGTACCGACTCTATACACCACCTAAGTCTCCTGAGGAACCCTGACATTTGGACAAGTAGAAACGCATCAGGACTTGACAGCTCTTTTTGCTGTCTATTGGCTCTTAGGTAATATCATGACTAATTAAATATTTATTGTATATTCTTTTTTTTATCTTTATGGGCTTGGAAACAGCAAAGTGGAAAGTCTTCTAATCGTAAGTTCACACTTTGTCCATTGTGATTCATTTGGAGGTGACTAGCCATTGTATATTTGTTTGATATCTGGATATATGATATACTGACATAGTCTTTGTGAAACTGTCCCTCTAGTTGTGGTGGTATTTGTTGTGTAATTGTTCTGATTTAGAAAAATATCCATAGTTTTTAGAGTGATTATATATTAAAAGTTATGTTTTAATGAGAGTTTATTAAGTTTTTGGGTTCTACTGTGCTTTAGTTTTCATAACTCTTGACTTCAGTAAGTTTTAGATCGTCTGTGATTTTTTGTTTTACTAAGGCACGCTATAACAAAATTATATGGACAATCAATGATAATAATACATAAGCACCATATAACATATATTGGAACTGTGATGCTGTTATTCAGTTCCACATAATAGTGTTTTCCAGCGCTCCCCAGAAAACAATAATGCAGTGCCCACATACTAGTGCTACATAGTCTAGACCAGTGATTTTCAACATGGTCGGGTGTGCCGGGGAAATTTTCCCCAAACAGGTGCCCCTGTGTTTTTTTTTCGGGCCCCCGCCCTAGGGGCGGGCAGGGCGTGCGGCGCCCGGGCGCCGAGGCTCCCTCACCCGGGGGGGGGCCCGGGGCTGCCCAGCCCCCCCGGGGATCGCCCCGACTCTCCGGACGTTTTATAACAGCCGCGCAGAGCCAGCACTGCGGGAGGGGGCGGCGGATCGTTCCTTCCACTCCTCCCCTGACAGCGTCACAGGGGGGGCACAGCCTCCCCCGCCCCCTGGCCTGGTCTCCTCGCTGGCAGCTCCCCGAGGAGACCCCGGGAGTGCTGCAGCGTAAGCACGTGAGAGTCAAAACCCCGCTAACACCGCTCACAGCTCCCCCTGCTGAGCAGCTCCGGGCCGGGACGCGCGGAAAACCCGGGGAAAATTTTTGTTTTTTATAATTACTTTCAAGGGGCACACTGGCTACAAAAGGGCCACTGGGGCCCAAGGGGGGGGGTACTGGGTAAAAGGGGGCATCCTGGCTACAAGGGGCACACTGGCACAAGGGGGCCACTGGCTACAAGAGGCGTCCTGGCTACAAGGGGGGGACACTGGACAAGAGGGCATCCTTTCTAAAGAGGGGCACACTGGCACATGGGGACACACTGCTACAAGGGGCACACGGCTCAAGGGGGGGACACTGGGTACAAGGGGGGGACATGGGTACAAGGGGGCACACTGGTTACAAAGGGGGATCCTGGGTACAATGAGGGGCCACGGCTACAAGGGGGGACACGGGGTACAAAAGGGGGGACACTGGCTACAAGGGGGCACATTGGCTACAATGGGGGCACCCGGCTACAAGGGGGCACAGGTACAAGGGGGGCATCACTGGCTACAAGGGGGGGACAGGGTACAAGGGGGGGATCACTGGGACAAGGGGGTATCACTGCTGCAAGGGGGGATCACTGGCTACAGGGGGGGCATCACTCTACAATGGAGGCAATTGGGCCCGGGGTGGGCATCTCGGGTAGAATCGATATTTTTAACTATAGCATAATATGTACTGTTTTTAAATTCATTTTGGCCATTTTGTTTGGGTGTGTCCCCGGGATTTTTAAGTGAAAAAGTTGGCCCCGGTCAAAAAAGGTTGAAAATCACTGGCTAGACAACAAAATTTTGGTTTTGCAAATCCCAAAAACTTTTTTTTAAAAAAAAAAGCATAGGTGCCACTGGGTTTTTCGCAACATACTACACATTTCCCAAAACCACACACCATTAACTAAAAGAAAATATCAAAAGGCACATAGGAATTTTTGAAAAAACTCTCTGCTACTTAGGATACATAAAAAAACATTTTTCCCAAAAATTTTTTTTATGTCAAAACCAAATATTTTTTTTCTAGATTTTCCCGTATTTGGGGGGGGGGCTGCCCCTTTTGGTTTTTTTGCACTCCACCCACCTTCACAGGCTTTTAAATCAATGCAGTGTACCTAGTAGCTGGAGCCTTCTTTCCTTGAAGTATGGAGGTCTGAACAGGCCCTAAAGAGAGGAAACATTAGTGTAGCTTCCCACCTGTATTTGAGGTCCCCTTGTTGATAGGGAGGTGGGCTTAAGCAGTTTTGATCAAAAATGTGAACTAAGAACTTAAACATTTTTTTTCATGTATTCTAAGTAGCAGAAATGCTTTTCCAAAAATTCCTATGTTCCTTTTGATAGTTTTTTAGTTAATAGTGTACTGCTGATATTGGAATGTGTATGTATAGTGCTATACAGTGCCCATACAATACTATCATTTCGTGCCCACATAGTAGTGCCATAATCCAGCTTTGTGAATAGGCAATGATTATTACAATCGGTGAAGTCATGTTGTCATTGTAACCAACCTGTTGTGCAGGAATCTTGTGCCGTTTTCCTAGGAGACACAATAAATGGCGCCCCCAGGTTGGACAGGACAGGACCGGTATGCTCTGCCAGACAGAGACTATCCAAGTCTGGTATTGATTCCACCTAATGGAGGGCAACAAGCAGATCAAAAGGAACCAAAAGAGAATCCTATCAAGGTGTCACCCTTCACCAGACCCTGTACACGGATTACACCCACAGCTCAGGTAACGTACCTCACTTCTCCAAGATCTCCTTTGGTTTGCAGAGACACATCTCGGCTTTGTAAGTTTCTTTAGTTCTCTCTCTGTGATTGGAAATTACATTATAGATAATATTGTGATAAAATGTGCTGCATAGTTATAGTCCAGTTTTTCTACTATTTGCATATACACTATAGTTCTGCATCTAATAGACCGGAAATTCTGCTAGTCTGGCACAGAACCGCAAGTTAATCAGGAATTACACAAGACTTGACCTGTCTGTAGACATCAAGCTGAGCCCATTATCTTTCCTGACATCAGTGAGCGCCGCTTATCTCAGGTAAGACAATAGGATTGGGCAGGTGAAATCCAACCTGCCTGATCTGGCACTGCCCGATACATATCTGTCAGCTCAACACAAATACAGCTGCCGCTGTTGCTCTGAACCCCTCAATATACTGTACAGGTATATGTATGCTTGGCCAAGTGTGCAAGTGTTTGCAGTGATGAAAGGGAGATGAGAGAATAATAGTCTTGTGGATTATAAATGCCGTAATTGATCACTCACATGTGTACAGTACGCGCCGCAATACGCCGTGTTTTGGGAGTTGCGCTGTATTCCCAAAGCAGGGGAGAGTGAGGGGCTGCCAGGTGCCGGTCTCATAGACATACATTGTCAGTGGCATGTAATTGCCACGAACAATTGACACGTCAATTCTCCCCGTATTGTACGCGCGGGGGGACGACACGTAATCCATAGCTCTCATAGATTACCGTAATTGTGGCGCGCATTTCGCCGCATATTACGCAATACGTGGCAAAATACGCAGCGAGATGCGCATCCAAATAAGCCGTGTGAACATAACCTTACACCTTTCTAAACAATTTAGATAACTGAAAGAAGCTTGATGGTAATAAAGGCAGATTCATTGTAGCGCAGTACTGTAAGTAGAAAAATGCACCAAAAACTTATCATGTGAAAGTGCCTGTAAGAAGTGGGGGTGGGGGATCACATTCAGGATGTATACTGATGCCCAACCACCTGCTGACTTTATACATCCAGACGGTCGGTGTCTAACTCTTCATGGCCACTCTGAAATTAGTATTCAGCTGCGGGAGGGAGAAGCCAGCTGCTGTGATCTCCAGGTAAAAGGCAGGGACAGTTCATTACCATCCCTGCCTTCTCTATCATTGTATGTACAGCGCTCAATGAGCGCTTTATTTACAGATTAGCAGGGAGCCTCTCGACATCCTGCTTCTTGGCAAGAAATTGCCGGATTTGATCAGACTCATATCAGCTCTGCAGCCATTGCTGGGGGCTGTTTTCCCCCTGTAACTGAGGCCAATAAAGCAGCCAAGTTACAGGGAAGACCGGCATCAATAAAAAGTTGTGTAAACCCCACACCCCCACCCGGGAGGTCTTTTTTCTTTTTCTGACCTTGTGGAATAAATAAATTATAAAACAAACAAAAAAAAAAAACAGCCCAAACTACAACCTTTAGCCTTTGACAACCCTAAAACTTTATATCACCTGTATGTGAATGTCCCTGATGGAGAAGTGACAAAATTACAAAACTTACTTTAGCGCCACCTTTGCTGTAAAAAAAAAAAACCCCTGGGGGGGGGGGGAACAGACTCTGTTCAAAAATGGTATTTTTTTCCATTTTCCCTGATACTATGAAAAAAACTGAATGTTCAAATGACATAAACATAAAGTCTTACATATCACGAAAGAGGCAATACAATTAGTGAAATAATCAAGTGCAAGAAAGTGTATACTAATAAATGCGTGCCCGATCAGGAATGAGGGTAAAGGGGGACCGGTTAATGGTGATGCCATGTGTCCTGACATGGCGTGACTTGTTAATGTGGGAGAAGGGGAGAATTTTTTTCTCCCCTCCCCGAGGGTGAGTTAGCCTAGAAGTGGCCCTGCCTGAGAGTCACCATTGCCTTGCGGGGCCCAGCTATATTCTGCTCCAACCTCTTCTCTTGGTTAAAATAACGTTCCCATTACCACCATCTGCCTCTATGGGGAGCAGCTGGTACAACCTACCAGCACCTTACTGAGTCACTCCCAGCCCACCTAGCTGCTGTCCATGTTTCATACGGCAGTTACTCTGGAAATTAGCTGCTGGTCATAATCATGTGACTCAACTGTGTATATCCTCATGCTCCGTATAAACAGCCCTGTGCAGTAACCATGCAGCCTTTGAATCGCTGGCCACAGGCACAATTCACATACGATTTTCCACTCATATGTGATAGATATGGGTGGTGGCGCTTTCTTCAGTAACTGGCTCCACTCATCCACTTACACCCTTTTAATCTATGTTTCATCAAAGAAACCATTACAAGCATTTGGCTAATTTATGCAACACGTTCTTGATTCTTTCAATTATTCCTGTCGTATTTCATCTTCCCATTTAAGTGCTTAATAATTTCAGAAGACTCCCCACAAACTATGAAAGAAGAA
>JAODAL010054950.1:0-24291 GCA_025379985.1 Phyllomedusa bahiana | reverse complement strand
CAACCTTTTTTTTTTTTTTTTTAAAATAGTATTTCCCACTTTACATCTGTAAAAACTGTCCCAAAAATAGGACCTTAGACCAAGTCTCCATGGTAAAATCACAAACCACTAAAACATTTCTCTACAGGGGTGAAAACACAACTAATTACCGCCATATCCACTTTGCTGTACTAAGGTTCATTCACATGAGTAAGACTGTACTGGCATTTTGTTAAATTTCCCGGCAGGATGTAAGGAAATTTGGTAAAGCTTCACCATAACCACAAGCTGGAAAAAAGACTTCCCACGGACATATTTCAGGTATTGTGGGGGCCTGAGATAGCTCAGGTGTTAAAAGTCAAGTTCATTTACCACAAACGATACAAAATATGACTCTGTATGTGTCATTTCAATGTCAGAAGGTTACTACTTGTCAGTACAAGACCCCATCATTCTTTCCACAGTGGAGGTTACACTGGTTTTAACTCAAGTTAGTCAGATACGGAGAATGCTAAAAACTGTAGCAAGAGGAAAATACACATATAGCAGGTAAGAGAAAGTGCCACACATCTGAAAGAATCCCACCACGTATCAGTGCATAGCCTCCTCTGCAATGTGTTGTTACATGGGAATATCTGGACAACCTAAATCGGTGTAATATGATCAAAGCATCTTAGAAAAGATTCATGATCAGATTACCCTTTAGCTTTACTGGCCTATATGCCCTTCGCTCTTAGGGTATGTCCACACGGCGTAATATTGGCGCGCATTTCGCATCGTATTTGCGCTCTAATACGGGCGAGATGCGCGCTGATATTACGGTAATCCATAGCTCTCATAGAGAACTATGGATTACGCCTCCACTCCCCGCTCGTACAATATGATCGTATTGTACGCGCGGGGAGATAATCGACATGTCAATTACTTGCGGCGAATATGCGCCGCCAGTAATGACTGTCAACGGAGCCGGCGGGCTGCCGGCCCCCACGCGCCCTTGGAGTCCGTGCATATTCGCGCGACTCCCAAACACCCAGTGTAATTGCGGAGCGTACTGTATGCCCCGCAATTACGCCGTGTGCACATAACCTTATGGTATATTCACACGGCGTAATAGAACTATGGATTACGCCTTCTCTCCCCGCTCATACAATACGATCATATTGTACGCACAGGGAGATTAGTGACATGTCAATTACCTGCGGCGAATACGCGCCTAGAGTAATGAATGTCAATGGGACTGGCAGGTTGCTGCCCCCCTCCCATGCCGAAAGGGTACGTGCTTATTAGTGCAAGCTCCCGAAACACACGATGTACTGTGGCGCGTACTGTATCGTGTGCACATACCCTTACAAATCACAGCACACGCAACAAAGAATTTCTCCACCAGACAACTTGACTTAATCTTTATTCAATATTTTGTACTCCCTTTAGTTCTATTATTACAATTCATTAAAAGGGGTTGTCTAAAACGGAAATCCCATTTTTAAGTATTTTATATGGGTGAATTGTTCGTTCTTAGTCAAGTGTCCCTCATCCAGAATCTCCATCAATTAGGCCGCATTCACACCACATTTTGGTCCTGTTGCACTGTCCCTCAGTACACTTTTTCAGGTATCCAGATGGATACCTACTATTGAAACATGGTGTGAATCCAGCCTTAATGGGAAAAAAAAAAAAATGCATACTCAGGTTTAGACTCACCGCTGTTTTAGCACTGGAGCCTCTGGCAGTGTCCCCTGGTCAATGTGACCATTGCAGACAATAAACAGGTCCCTCGGTCATGTGCCATTCCCCTGACATCACTAATCACATGCTTTTTCTCCTCCTGCGTGCCAATGCCAAGGTTATGGCACATGAGTGCTGAGGCCACCGATTGGCTGCATTACAATATACCTATGTTATGAACACCATACCTGCTTGTAGTTCTCTGTCCTTTTCATCTACAGACGTACGCCATATCAGCAAAGGTCTTGTGCAGGCCGCGACATCAGACTGGATGTCATCAATTACTTTATGATGTTCATTTTGGAAAATTATTCTTCGAGCTCAGATTCATTCCAAAGAGAATATTTCACATCCACTTTTAACTACATCATAGACCTTGTAGTTACTGTTACATACACAAGACCATATTATCAATAAGATCTAATAGGTCACACGTCAAATCAAGACTCGAAGACCGCCACATGCTTAAAGGTTACCCCAGTGAGCAGGAATTGACAAGATCTGGACATAAAATGAGGCAACGAGGGCTGGGGAGAGGAGTTGGTGCTAGCACAGAGAGCATACGCCATCTTGGATTTGGAGCTCCAGCAGACAGCTCCACACGCTCTTTTCAGTAACACAAGGCACAGTTTTGACAGCCCTATCTGGGCACGTTAGCTACCCTCTAATGTCCTCTTATGGCCTTTTGAAGTCACCCATAACACAGATGTGGCCCTCATTAAAAAAGGAGTTTGACATCCATGTAATAGATACTTTGTGCACCAACTCATAATCCATGTACACCAGTGGCAGGGACTGGGTCAGCTTCAATGGAGTTGTCTGGTGCTGGACCTTTGATGTCCATCATTTAGTCAAAGCCTAGGTTCTCAGGGGTATTCTCCAGTATCCTAGTCAGCCAGTGAATGCATAACCAAGCACCATATCCATTCAGAAGTCTAGAAACTTTGAGCGACATCCACCCAACAGGACCAGCAACACCAATAATATAGGTTGCTACCCATTCCTCTTTAAAAAGGGCATAACCAAGAAACACCTGGACTTATAATTGCTGTCCATTATTTTATATAATTTACAATATATATAGCCTAACAAGAACGGAAAGCAGTGCATTTTCAAGCCTTTTTTTCTCAAGCCCAACTAACTTCACTGATGGAAATCTGCAGTTCTCACAAAATGTAGTTATTTATACAATGTCCTTTTTCGTATCCTCGCGACAGTTTTGGTTTCAGCACCGGCAAGACTGCTAGTAACTCAGAGCCGTACCAGTAAAGTCTACATCTTACGGGAAAGAGAAAGTAGGTTATAAGATCGACAACCTCAGGGCAGGTAGAAGCAAACCACATCAATATAGTACAGGAAGCAGATGGGAACCTCTCTCACCCAAAAGGAAGAAACAAAAAAGAAACTATCAGAAAATGAGATTCATGCTTAGGTCAAGAGCTCGCACCTTACTGAACATATAAAGTGGTTATGTTACACAGCAGTGACTGGGTACAGATGACACAGCATCCAGACAAATAGGAGAGAAATCTGGTTCATCTCTAACCCAGACGACTGGCGCATTCTATTCACTTGCCAAATAAACGGAGGCACCGGCTTCCAGGAAATGTACAATGAAATTTTAGGTTTTCTCAGAAGTATTACCACAAGGTAAAACTTTAATGTTATCTGATCACAAGCAATACATTACCGACCATCTTTCATGTTCGTCTCTCAAAGGCATGGAAGAAGGGAAGGAATACATATCGGATTTCAAAAGACCTAAAACAAATTAAAACCTGCACGAATATATAGAGAAGACAAGCACAAGCAGCTAAATAGTAGGACCACAGTCTTACACTGCGCTATAAAATGATTTACAGTGGTTATTGAGCAAAATGCACTGTGAACCCCCAGTGCAGTTTGAAGTTTTACATAGGACTGCAGGTAACCCTACTATTAGCCAAACAAATAGTCAGAATTATGCTCAAACACTGTAGTCCAATTTGGGCTTTAGTTGTCACTTGTGTGCTACAAAGATACCTCAAGTTACAGTGGCCACAGGATGTAATGCGGCAGATATTATCAATACCGTCTAACTCTTAGTGTAAAATTAGACTAGTCTTACAATGTGCCATATCACAGCGTTGATAAATCTGGTGCATGTTTAGACTGTCTAGTCCAGGGGTGTCAAACTGCGGCCCTCCAGCTGTTGGGAAACCATAACTCCCATCATGCATTTATATAATCTTTAACATTGGGCATGATGGGAGCTGTAGTTTCCCAACAGCTGGAGGGCCGCAGTTTGACACCCCTGGCTCTAGTCTAACTTTACACTTTTCTTTTTTTTTTTTTTTTAAGTTGGCTTACTTTATGCCATTACGTCTGCCAAAATTTTGGCACACACCAAGTCACACCCCTTTCCGCTAAACCATGCTCCCTTTACGGAGAACATGCCCCTTTTGCCGTGTGAGGCGCAGAAATGTCTAAAAAGTATCGAAAACACATAAAACTGGTGTAAAGCCTGTAAAACATTTTTACCTTGATAAATGTGCTGCAATATTTTTATCAAACAATGGTCTTTCCTGGGACATCGTATATTGAAGTCAGATTCAACATACAATGTCACAGACACTGCTGTTCTGCAGAATCTGTGATTGACTGGAAGAGCCAAACAATTATTAGGAACATATTATGGTAAAACATTTGTATTAGTTAAGTACATGCAGTGATTGGTGGTCTAGTGGCACTTCTCTACTTCACAGTGCGGTACTACATGTTCTATACTTCAATGAAGAAATACCGAAGTATGAAGAATGGATCCGGCACCCTGTTCTTGAATAAACGCTTCCGCTCGGGACAACGAGGATGTATTAAAATAAAGTATTTATTCTAATAAAAGTTAAAAGTGGTGAAAAAAGTGTTTAAGCCTTTTCCACAATAACACTAAAATAATGCGTTTCGCTCTGTAAACCAGCGCTTCATTATTCTAGAACAGGGCGCCGGATCCATTCTTCATACTTCGGTATTTCTTCATTGTTCATACCCGCTGCCGTACCTTTGGCTTCGGAGTGAAGGATCAGCGGCTGCCTTTCGGAGGCTCGGAGAGAGCCAACCACGCGCTTATGAGTGTTGTGCCTCTATAATAATATGCACAACAACTCTAGGTGAGCGTCACCATTTGTGTTTTACTTTCTCTTGTTTTTAATTACTTCACATAGAGCACCCCCTCCCCCTGTCGTCCCCCTTTTTTTCTCTTTTGTTCTATACTTCTTCTTTCATGTGCCAGGATGAGCAGCTCTTTTGGGCACCAGGTGAGGATGGCCCTATTTTCTCTTTTTCCAGTACATTGTGTATAAGGTACATGACCCAAAGAAGCTCCTGTCCTCAACATTAGAAGCAGGGCTGTGGAGTTTGAGTCGGAGTCCAAAAATAGATCATAAATTGGTAGGGCTGTGGAGTGGGAGCAGTTATAAAATGGACTGACTCCAACCCCCAAAATATATAATAAATTGGTATAGTTAGTTGAATGCAGAGACAAGAGCAGGAGGAATTGGGTCCTGCCAGTGCTACTGCTACATATCTTCAGCCTCATCAGATGAGGAATTTAACTTAAAGTATTTGGATGACATGAAGCAGGTAGAGCGTTACCGCAGGTGAAAAGATTCCGCTCCCATAGCAAACACATTGACCAGATTTCAGCAAATTTTTCACTTGCTTTCAAAGTAGTAGAAGAGTTCAACCGTTCATCAAAACGGACTGTGCAGGAGGCAATTTCTTTATACCCCGAGACTGTTAGAGATTTCGCCCATGTGGTCACCGCTTTGCCACCAACCCAAGTTAGTGTAGAGAGACCGTTCTATAGCCTGGAAATAATAAGATCAGATGTGAGGTCATCTATGAAGGAGGATATGATGGAGGCGATACTATTTCATAGACTCCACAAATGTTATACAGTGCGTTTTTGTTGAAAAAAAATTCTCCCACTTACTGCAGCAGTTTGCATATGTACAATTTTTTTAAGTTTTTTGTGTTCTAAAGTCATATCCAATAAATATATTTTACACAGACAAGCAAAAGGGTAACCATGCTTTGAGCTTGTGCCTTTCAGGCTCCATATCTCACCATCCACTACAGCTTTCAACGTGAGACTACCATCACTTTATAGACATTCATATTGGCTATATCATACATAACATTTACCTGCAACTATTTAGCATATGATTAGATATGCAGATTCTTGTCATGTAACTGCATTGTTTCCATTTTGCTCCTGGTGGTGGGACAATCTTTTTCTTTTTGCATACTGCAAATTACAACCTGTTCTCACATTTCCTGATAGCTCAGTGTGTTATTAATCTGATTCTCAAGCGACAGGTCACTGGTTCGACCAGCCATGAAGAAGATTTCCCAAGAAAAGAGAAACAGCATCATCCAGCGCAGGATGACAACAGAAAGAATATGAAATGAAGTCCATCTATTCAAACGCCAAGAGGTGGACGTCCAGGCAAAATATCAGTCAACAAGTTGGCTCATCACAAGGTCTATCAGTTGTAACGCGACAGACACGGCAGTAGAGTCGGCTTGTAGGCTTCGTAAGGGTGAGATCACAGACGTCCATGCAAGCACCATACAACACGCATTACACAGGTCTGGAATGATGACCCAAAAAAAGCTAAAGAAACCTCAACTTCCATCTCATCATAAGAAGCGTTGGCTTGAGTTTGCAAAAAAGAACGAAAAATAGAAGATTGGAAACGGGTGATTTGGAGCGATGAGATGAAAGTCAATAGACCTGACTCTGATGGGTTCAAATGGGTTTGGAAGAATGAGGCTAACGGATCGAGTTCAGTGGAGGAAGCCTAATGATATGGTGTTGTTTTACAGCCAAAGATGTTGGATACTTGACAGGATTGATGTTCATCTCAATGCTGAGCTATATGTGAGTATCCTACAAGATGAGTTACGTCCTACACTCAAGTACTATGGGTATTAAAAGGACAAGAAAGTGTTTCAGCAGGACAACGACCTGAAACCTACATCAAGGTTGAAGAAGGAATAGTTCAATGAAAATATAGTAGAGTTGCTGTATTGACCTCCACAGTCCTCAACCCAATCGAACACTTGTTAATAAAGTTGAAGAAAAAACTGTATTCGTACCCAAGTCCTGTATGCACCAACATTGGGAACGTGTAGAAGAGACCTGGGATCAGATTTTAGTCAAGACATGCTTCAATTTTATCAAGAGCCCAGAAGGATTCAGGAAGTATTGAAAGTTAAAGGTGGATTTACCAAATACTAACAAAATAATAAAAATTAATATTTTGATTTTTAGGAGCAAAACCTCAACAATGACGTTATATGACAAGAATCTGCAGAATTAAGCAGATGCTAAATACTTGAAAGACAAATTTATGTATAAGATAAGTAATATGATGGTCTATAAAATGATGGTAGTCTCACATTCAAAGCTGTAGTGGATGGTAAGATATGGGGCCTGAAAGTCAATAGGTCAATACATTTTTACCATTTTGCGTGTCAGTGTATGTTCTACTTAAATAGCTTGATTATTGTATCATAAGGTGATAATAGCCTGATGTTACCATTTTACTACAGTAAAGTTATCACCTAAACATGTGCCATGTATGAGGGAGTGGGAGTTGGAGTCAGGGAAATTGAGGAGTCGGAGCTTTGGCTTTTCCGACTCCACTGCCCTGCATTAGTTACAATGCAGTTGCAAGTAGCAGAGGAATTGGGTTTTCCAGTGCTACTCTACCCTCTTCGTCCTCATCAGATGAGTTTAATTTTGAAAAGTATTTGGATGACATGGAGCAGGCAAAGTGTTGACACAGGGGAAAATATTCCGCTCCCATAGCAAACAGATTGACCAGATTTCAGCAACATTTTTCAATTGCTCAAAGAAGTAGAAGAGTTCAACCATTCATCAAAACTGACTGTGCAGGAGGCAATTCCTTTATACCCCGAAATTGTTAAGAGATGTTCCCCATGTGGTCACCGCTTTGCCACCAACCCAAGTTACTGTAGAGAGGCCGTTCTCTAGCTTGGAAATAATCACATTTGAGGTCCTCTATGAAAGATGATCTGATGGAGGCAATACTATTCCTCAAAACAAATTCATAGACTCTACAAATGTTATTCAGTACGTTTTTGTTGAAAACTGTTTTTCCCACTTCCTGCGGTATTTTGCATGTTTACAATTTAGTTTTTTGTGTTCTGTAGTTGTATCCAATAAATATATTTTATGTTCTACCTAAATAGCTTGTTTATTGTATCATAAGGTGATAAAAAGCCTGATGTTACCATTTTATTAGAGTAAAGTTATCACCTAACCATGCGCCATGTATGAGGGAGTGGGAGTCAGAGTTAGGCTATGTCTACAAAGCACAGAAATGCCGTCGGTTTTTCGGTGGTTTCAGTATTTTGAATCCGCCAAGAATCCAAAAGTACACGGTGTTGCTTAGACAGCAATGAAAAACCCGTGTTGCAGTCTATATAGCACGGGTTTTAACCACTGTGTTAAAAATCCGGCAAAATATGTAGCATGTTGCATATTCCGCTGGAGTGCCGCAGTTTGCCATCGGATTCCCATACATTCAATTGTACAGGCCGGTGTTAAAACTAAAACCGACCGCAGTTTTTGCGCAAATCAGTGGCAAAAACCACGGCCCTGCATAGGACAAAATGCCGTCGGCTTTCCAACATATTTTGTCTTATGCTGTATGCACTTATCCTTAGGGAAATTGAGGAGTCCATAAAAGGTATTTCCAGCTTCCGGCAGCATTTGTTGACCGATTTATCTGTATTAGTTACCTGTTTAATTTTCACTTTGCATTATGTTGGGTGTTGTTTTAGGGCTTCAGAACCAAATACCTGTTTTCCATAGAGTTATGGTTTCAACGTACAATGGTCGTCCTAGAACCAATTAATATAGTATGTCGAGGGAGCACTGTACTTAATTTGTAGTAAATTAAAATATAATACCCTATACAGCCAACAGTATGTGGACAACCCATTAGACATCACAACCATTTCATTCCATACCACAGGCATTAAAGGAGTTAATACGTTCATTGTAGTTGTAACAACCTCCATTGCAATTGGAAGGCTTCCCACTATATTATGGATCATGGCCACAGGATTTCTTAAAGCAGTGTTCCAGTATGTTAAAATTAAGGTAAATAGGGCCAGGGAGGGAAAAAGTAGAAAAGAAAAAGACATACTTACGTCTCGAACCCCTACTATTCTGCAGTGCCACAGGATCCGCTCCTCTTCCCCTCCTGTTCTGCATGCCATCCAACATCCAACCTTTGCGGGCCATTCACTCACTATGCAGCAAGAGCGTCTGCTTACAGAGAGAACACAGCCCAAGAGGAGTGGATCCAATGGCACTACAGAACAGCAACAGTGGGGGACCAGAAGGAATCTAGGCCTTTTTTTTCTATTTTCCACCCCCCTCTCTGCCCCATGTGCCTTTAATTTAAAAAAAAAAAAAAAAAACTATACACCCCATTAATAATCTTATGAAGTCACAACAGCATTAGTGAGATCTTTTGGGCGATAAGGCCTGGCTTGTAGGCCCGATTTTATCTGCTACACAAAATCATCTACCAATTTTTTATTCATATCATGTAAATAGGGGGCTATTAGGAAAAAGAAAATCAGGAAAGATCTTTGCTTATTGTACATGGTTTAATAATCTTTCCTGATGTTCTTCCTTCAAACTTTTCTGTGGTTATTACTCACACGGTTGGAAGAAGTGTTCTGGTTGTATTTTACAACTGCCAAACCCAAATTTGCCCATCAGATATTGTAAAGATTCATCATGCTTGAGGACAGATTTTTCCTATCCCAAAAAGGGTATACCTTTTATGCCATCTAATGCTAGGCACTGTGCACGATCTCTAGATTGTGTGCGACAGCTCAGCACTGACAATCTATGGAGCTCCGGTGGGCAGGCCCTGTGCTTCCAGAAGTGTTGATCTCATGTTGTGAGGCACCTTATGTTTTGGGGTTTACTGCCTAAATTTCCACCCTTTGTAAATCCACCCATATTGCTCGGAAACGCATGGCCACATCGCCCGTACTCCTCAGCACATTCAAATTTGCTCAAGTAAGGATAGAAGAAAAAAATGCCCCCAATGGACCGGCACAATCCGCTTCAACATTTACGTTTATCTTATTATCTCCTCACACACAAACATTTCAAAAACAACTAGGGTAAAAATGGGGATAGTGGCCCTTATTCATACTAGTAATTAAAAACACCTGGGACAAATGGTGGAGGGGGGTGTTGGTCCAAGGCAAAACAAAAAAAAAAGAGGGGAAAGACTATAATAATTTAATCTGGGAAGAAGAAAAAAAAAAAAGACATGGACTGCACATCCACTTACCATACATTGATCTATTGCCTCTCAGCACAAATATTAACATGAACAATGTACTGTATAGTGTGAGGATGTGCGGTCCTTGTTTTTCTTCTATGCGAATTGTTTCCAATGTGTCCTTGCTTTTTTGACTCGGATGAGCACTCCTCCCCATTTGGCCGAGGAGTTTTTAATTAGCAGTAGTCCGTATAAGGGTTAATGCCCTGTTTCAGTCTACTTGCAGGAAGCCCAGGAGAGGTAAGCTATAGTGAACCTTTCCTTTTTTTTTTGGTGGCGGTGCTGTATGGCGGCCATTGCTGCTGTGATGCTATGCTTGTGTGGTAGTGCACCCCAAAGCCAGGGGGCTTGGTTTGGCAGGAATGGTGCTGTTTGTCCACTGGGCTGTGCCCCACACTGGTGTGGCCACTGCTGCTGTGGAGCCCGCCATGCAGTGCTACATCCATTAGTGAAGGGACCCACTTTAAAGAGGTCGCCATGAAGTGCAAGTGGGCCTATACCGTTTCATCAAAAAGTATACTAAGAAACTCATGTTCATTTTTGTAAAATTTTGCTGAGAAACATTAATAAGGATGTGAGGTCCATGTTTTACTTCAATGTGAATTGTCCACCATTATTGCTCTTGATATCTACTGGTATCTATTTCCTGCTTCAAAAATTTAAGCTTTTTGTAACTACTTTTTAGTCATGAGGCCAATATTTCAATCACCCAGTAAACAAGAGGATCTTTCTCGCCTGCTGTCTCATCTGAATCACATGGATTACAATCAAAAAACAACCCTACCCTTTTCACATATTCCATTAAAGGGTTATTACCATCTGATACAAAATACGCCATACTTAAAGTGATTGTCCAGGATCGAAAAACATGGCTACTTTTTTGCAGCTGTTATTTCAGCTCTACTCCACTGAAGTGAATGGGGCTAATTTGCAATATCAGTTAAAGAATTGGTTTGCGCACACCTAGTGATAGGGGAAGTAAATGCGTGCTCTAGTGGAAAAGGGTTGGCTAGACCCCATGTATCAAATATAAGAAAATTCCACAGCACTCCAATAACATGCTAATTATGTGAAGTTTTATCAATGATATTTACATTAGTAGATCATTCAAATATGTATGAAAAATTTAAAGGTCTAGATTACTGTACAAGATTTGCTCGACAACAACAAATGTCATAGATATCAATTGTCGACGTTCTGGCATATGGTGCCTTTCTCAAGCAACCTCGGATAGATGTATGCAGGGAGGAGTCTAATTAGGATTATAGGAGATATAGACCACAAGGGAATAAATGTCTAAGTACAGATAATTGTATATAGTGAAGGTCCTGTAGACAGAAGGAAATCATAGTTCCAACAGGAGTGTAAACCGGTTCTCTGGTATGGCGGTGAGAACTCCAGGAGAAGGGAGAAGATACCTTAATGGGATCTGTATGCGGCTAGGAAGTGAAGGAGAAGATGTCCGTATTACACAGGAAAAAGCCGGCTGTAATTATAGCCATTTATTCCCTTGTGGTCTATATACCTAATTGGACTCTTCCCTGCATACATCTATCCGATGTTGCTTGAAAAAGGCACCATATGCCGAAATGTCGACAATTGACATCTATGACATTTGTTGTTGAACAAATCTTGTACAGTCATCTAGACCTTTCAATTTCATACCTTTTTGCATGATCTACCAATGTAAATATCACTGATAATAAAACTTCACATAACTAGCATGATATTGGAGTGCCGTGGATTTTTCTACTATAAAATGCGCAATATCAGACACATTCTGAGCAGAGGGGCACCGTGTTTTGGAATCCTAGACAAAATCTTGAATGATCATTATGGATACAACCTCTAAGATCAACTGATATGGAGAACAAAAATACTTTAGTGCAATTTAGTACCGTGTCCCTTCAAAGACTTCCCAGCATAGTGGTCAGTGTTAGGAAGAAAAAAAAACTCAAATATGATCAGCACTTCCAAAACAGTGCTAAAGAAAATGGCGCTGTTGCATGCAGATGTGACGAAAAACCAAAAAAAGTATCAGCAGCACTCTGCATACACTAAGAGATAAACAGTTAATATAGGGAATATGTGCATTTTTGCTACTTTTAGGATACATGTGGTTCTTAACGCACATTTTTGAGTTGTTTGGATTGCCTGCCTAGGGGACTGGCTGTCTTCATTTTGGTTGTGGGTTCTATCCATCCATATAGCCTGTTTTCAGAGTATAGCTGGGATCTTCATGCCCTGAGTATGGAAATGCACCAAGCGAGGCAAGAATGGTTGTCTAGTCTAGGTCCCCATCTGAACTAAGGTCATTTTGTCGGTGGATGGAAACAGTTGTGGCCCTATTCACTCTAACAGGGTCCACCTATAGCACCGTGTACACTGGGTGGCCAAGATCATCAATATGAAGGGAAAAAATAAATGAGGCAGCACTAAATCAAGGTGGCAGCTACTTCTTTTTTTAAGATGGATACAAGTCCCATGTGTCTGACTCCCAGTCACCCAGCAATATGCCATTACTTCATAAGCGGGACAAAACCCTTTAAATCTATGCCAGTTGCTTCAAATACTGATTCTGTTTTTAGTGAACACATATGTTTATTGCCCAGAACATTACAAGGACTTATTAACAGGTTAAAAAGCAAAGAATGTTGCTGTACAGTTCAGTCACGATCACAACGAGGAAGTTAACTGACTTTCTATAGAACGCAGCATAGCTGGCAGCCTTGACCATAACTGCACGACAACAAATCCAAGTCAAATTACGGAATTTTTTTTTCTTAGTACGCCTAGAGTCACACACCTTGAACAGGTTTGATACTATTAACTGGAAATCCATTTTCATATTTTAAAAGTATTCAATTGTATAATGGACATCACATTTCACTGAATACAATGTGGATGTAATTTAACATATTCTAAAGAAGAGTTCAGAAGAAGCGGTCAGGAACAACCCGTAACAAAGAATACCTACTGCATCACAACACTAGAGATAGCATGAGGCAATGTGAGCTGTGGCAAGAAGGTTAGCTGTGTCCGCCAGCAGTGTCCAGAGCATGAAGAAGATACCAGAAGCCAGGCCAGTACACCAGGAGATGTGGAGGGGGCCATTGGAGGGCTACAACCCAGCAGCAGGACCGTTACCTCTACCGAGCCTCCAGCAGGCCACTAATATCCATATGTCTGCTCAAACTGTCAGAAATAGGGTGGTATGAGGGCCAACGTTCACAAGTCGGTGTTGTGCTTACAGTCCAACACCGGGCAGGGCGATTGGCATTTGCCACAGAACACCAAGATTGGCAGATTCGACATTGGCGCCCTATGCTCTTCACAGATGAGAGCAGGTTCATACTGAGCACAAGTCACAGACGTGGCAGAGTCTGGAGACGTCGTGGAGAACGTTCTGCTGTCTGCAACATCCTCCAGCATGACCGTTTTGGCAGTGGTCTGTAATGGTGTGGGGAGGCATTTCTTTGGAAGGCCGCATAGCCCTCCATGTGCTAGCCAGAGGTACCCCAACTGCCATTAGGTAGCGGGATGAGATCCTCAGACCCATTGTGAGACCATATTCAGGTGCAGTGGGCCCCAGGTTCCTTCTGATGCAGGACAATGCTAGACCTCATGTGACTGAAGTGTGTCAGCAGTTTCTGCATGATGAAGGCATTGATGCTATTGACTGGCCTGCACGTTCCCCAGACCCGAATACAATCGAGCACATCTGGGACATCATGTCTCGTTCCATCCAAAAACGCCACGTTGCACCACAGACTTTCCAGGAGTTGACTGATGTGTTAATCCAGGTTTGGGAGGAGATCCCTCAGGAGATTATCTGCTACCTCCTCAGGAACATGCCCAGGCATTGTAGGGAGTTCATAAAGACATGTGGATGCCTCACACATTACTGAGCCTCATTTCCTTGTCGAGGCATTTCCACTCAAGTTGGATCAGCCCAAAATTTGTTTTTGAGTATCATTCCGAATCGAGACCTCCTTGGGATATTCATTTTGATTTTCATTGATCATTTTTATGTTTTATTGTTCTCAACACATTCCACTATGTAATGAATAAAGAAATGCAACTGGAATATTTAATTCTTTGAGATCTAGGATGTGGTTTTTTAGTTTTCCCAGCTACAAAGAATGGAGAGGTCTGTAATTTTTATTATAGGTACACTTCAACTGTGAGAGACAGAATCTAAAATAAAATCCAGAAAACCACATTGTATGAGTTTTAAATACCGTATATACTCGAGTAAGTTTACACAAAAAATGTGCTGAAAAGGCCGTTCTCAGCTTATACTCAAGTCACCAACTGCGTCCGGACCCTGCAATTGCCCAGGCTCCGGCGGCAATCTCTTCAACTGTACGTGACTCCTCTGGGAGCGGATAGAGCTGAATCTCAAGTTACCCGTCAGCATCCGGGCGAAGCCATGGCCCGGGTCCCAGCGGGGAATTCTTCAGCTGTATGCGACTCCTCTGGAAGCGCATACAGCGGAAGATACTATTGCGGAGCAGAGAGCGAGCGCTCCCTGCTCCCCAATAGGACTCCGGAAGGCCGCAGCTTGCGGCCCCTCCAGAGTTTCCAGCAGCGTGCGGTGCCTGTGCGGCTTGATGACATCACCCCGCCTGTGCCAGAATACGGAGCGTCATGGCTGTATTATTTTTTTTTTTTAAAACTGCCTATGGGGGTGACATTATATCCTTCCTAAAGGAGTGGGGGGGGGCATTAAACTGCCTTATACCTGCCTATGGGGGACATTAAAACTACCTATACTGACTTATGTAATTTTATTGGTATCCATTTTTATTTTTGAAATTTACCAGTAGCCGCTGAATTTTCCACCCTAGGCTTATACTCGAGTCAATAAGTCTTCCCAGTTTTATGTGGCAAAATTAGGTGCCTCAGCTTATACGCGAGTATATACGGTAATTAATTTGCATTTTATTGCATGAAATAAGTAAGTATTTGATACAATAGAAAACAGAACTTCATATATGGTACAGAAACCTTTGTTTGTAATTACAGAGGTCAGATGTTTCTTGTAGTTCTTGACAAAGTTTGCACACATTGCCACATGACCTTCTCCCATCCCTCCTTTGGATCATCCAGATGGCCGCTGTCAAAATTCCAATGGGCCTGGACACGTGCTGGCCTGAGCAGGGGGAACTCGCGTACCCTGCAGGATGTTAATCCATGACGGTGTATTGTGTTAGTAACAGTAATCTTTGAGACTGTGGTCCCAGCTCTATTCAGGTCATTAACCAGGTCCTCCCGCGTAGTTCCGGCCTCTCTCAGACTCACCCTTACCCCACAAGGCGAGATCTTGCATGGAGCTCCAGAACGGGGAAGATTGACAGTCATCTTGTGTTTCTTCCATTCTCTAATAATTACGCCAAATGTTGCCTTCTCACCAAGCTGCTTGCTTAGCCAATCCCAGCCTTGGATAGGTCTACAATTTTGTCCCTGGTGTCCTTAGAGAGCTCTTTGGTCTTGGCCATGGTGGAGAGGTTGGAGTGTGATTAACCCTGTGGACAGGTGTCTTTTCTACAGGTAACGAGTTCTAACATGTGCAATTAATACAGGTAATAAGTGCAGAGTAGGAGGGTTTCTTCAAGAAAAACAGGCCTGAGAGAGCCAGAATTCATGCTGCTTGGTAGCTGATCAAATACTTATTTCATGCAATAAAACGCAAATGATTTAAAAATCATACAAAATTATTTTCTTGATTTTTTTTAGATTACGTCACAGTTGACGTGTACCTACAATAAAAATTACAGAACTCTTTGTAAGTGGGAAAACTTGCAAATATTCCAGTGTATCAAATACTTATTTTCTCCACTGTATGCTGGTACTAATGCATTGTGGTCATTCACTTTCAGGACTGCAAATTGGTGTGTATATACACATACATATATTACATACTGTATATACACACAGATTCCCTTTAAGTCCACATAACACATTATTGAGACTGACATTCTCTGATGGTGTATACCTGCCACTGTTGTTGGCTTTTGCTTCATTAAATTGTTTGACATAAGAAAATCAACATTGCATGCTATGACTTAAATGGCCGACTTTCAGAATAAAATATCGCTGTATCTGGAAAATTTTACGTTTTCCATACATTTTTACCCGAAAGCCAAATATCTCTAACTTTTTACGAATAGTGTACACACTGCTAAGTGCAGGGCACAGTGATGAGATACTTCCCGCCCTGTCACCCCTATTTGGTACCGCCCATATCATTCCTATACAGTGCTTCGATGTGGGCATTGAATGAGTGTAGCAGGAGCAACTTTCCAACACACTAGTGAGTAGGTGGCACAATATAATTCTTCCCCAGCCCCCACCTTCTGGCTGGTGAGTGTGGACCACAATGTCCTCTACTCTATAAACAATTAGGTTTCATGTCCCCTTCTATTGGACCATATGAATGTAAATGCCCTAGCGTATTAGGAAGATAATAGGGAATCATACAATTTTCTAATATACATGCATTAAAAAAAAATCTGCTCCTGTACCTTTTTCATACCAATGCCGTAGGCCCCTATTTAGAAAAAAAAAAATTATATAGCCCACATTCTGGTCATGTGACCACCAAACACATCATGTGACCCCTGGGATTCAGGTAACAGTAGGTGACTGTGGAGCACAGCTTCTCCAGTATTACTGCCTCCAGCAACGTCTTATGTCCGTCAGTGTCTGCGGAGAAGCCGCTCTTTCCGTCTTATCTTTATGCTTGGTTTTACTTTATTAAACACTTAGAAATAGTTTATATTTTCATTGTTTAACTGTCTGATACGTTTTTGCATTTGCAAGGTTTGCGGCCACGTCAGCGTGGAACTCCACCATTTTTCCTTACGCTCCCTCCCCCTTCCAAGTGTCCTAACTTTTTTTTTTTTTTTGATCCTTAAAAGGGACATTATACGGAAAAAACTTTTTAGGTGCCCATCATGGGTTTGAATGGGGAATTGGAAAAAAAACCCTTTGGCCTTTCGGGAATTGTTTTTATATAGTTCACACTTTGGTATAAATGATGTGTTCTGCAGGTCTATAGGAGTCCGGCAATACCAAATATGTAGGGATTTCATTATTTTTAACTTTTAAAAAATAAAAACATGCTATATTTCTTACATTTGCGCTGCAGAGTCATTTTCTGCGACCAATAACAGTTTTGTTTTTCTGCCTAAGGACCTGAGTGAGGGCTCATTTTTTGTGGTGTGTAGTGTAGTTTTTATTGGAATAATTTTTTTTTATAACAGTGACTTTATTCCAATTTTTAGGGGGACATGAAATTATCAAAAAAGTCACAATTTTAGTATTTGAAATTTTCCTCTTCCATGATGTTCAGCGTATGGGATAAATTATGTTATAATTTAATTGATCAGACTTAAGGACACGGTGATACCAACTATGTGCAATATATATACACAGTATATATGTATATATATATATATATATATATATATATATATATATATATATAAGAAAAAGAGAAACAAACAGGCGCACAATAGTGAAATACGTTTTGGATATTAATTACGTGCAAATTACAGTCTGCTCACCTCTGGGAGTTGTGCAATAGGGTCCGAGGCACAACACTCGTGATAGCCTAATAGCTCCGTACGGAGATGATAAAATACGGCTGCCTGGCGTCCTGGGTTCCACGAGTAGAAAACTAACGTGGTATAATTAGAAACATATAACTAAAAAAAAAAAAAGAACTGCGGCGCACGTATATAAAAAGGGGATGCCAGAGAGTAGAAGTTTTCTACAGCCTTTTTATTTTAAAAAGGGATATATTTAAACTATTTTTAAAAAACATATACGAAAAAACCAACGCGTTTCCGTGGTTGATCCACGCTTCTCAGGGGTACATGTCACAAATGAATTAGCGGGATTATATTTGAAAACAGCGCGCACATGAAGGGTGCCGGTGCGTTCTGTGCATGGCTACATGTATTCGATGTTAAAAAACTGCAACAAGAAACGAGCACTGCAGGTGGGGCCCGATATTGTCAATCCCCTCCAGTCTCGTCCTAACGAGCGGAAGAGGATTGCAAAAGATACAAAGTGTCAGTGAATTCTTTTCTCTTGCCTGACGTAGACTAAACACGTGATTGGCAAGGATTGTTTGGTTGTAGTGAACTAAAATAAGGAGCTATTGTGTAGATTAATAGCTAAATAGCTAGATAAAAGGAAATGGACTCTAGATCGTCTGATGTATATGTGTTTAGTGGCTATATAAAGCTGAGCGATCAGAGAAAAAGCCGCTCAGTGTGAACTAGAGATGTTGCATGTCCAGTAATGTTGAATATCTGAACATGCAGAAAAAAACATTCCTGCGTAAGAGGAACAAAATCCAAAGAGATAGGCAATCCTGCCAACATATTTTTCCCTGAACACACACACTGACACTCAAAGCAATGTTGCTAGTAGGAGGAAAAACAACACCATACGTTCAGACATCCGCCAAAAATTACCCCCCAAAAATCGTATGAGATTAAGGTCTAGAACATTTTCTTACTCTAATCCCAATCTACGGTCCTTTGTCAAACATATAGGGGAGGACCAGCCTAAGGCAAACAATAAAGAGGCTAGCCATGATATAACAGTGAACAGCATACCTACGACTGTAGATGAAATTACTGTGGATGTAAGTGCACAATCTGCTCCCAGTGAGCCTGTCCGTCTGGACTTCACTACGTTAGGAGCAAGACCAAAAAAACACTACATAACAATGGGACAGTCTCACTTTCAAGTACAACTCCCGTCAGGAATACAGATTCCCATGATTCCAGTATCAATGTATGCACTCAGAAACATTGTCCTCGCCCACCAATATTCCAGTTATATCCAACTTGGAATCTTTGTCTCCAAGACATTTTCGAAAAAGAAAAAAAACTTCACTAGATTTATATCAATAGATTCTATGCCCCTAGACTCTATGGTCCACAATTCAGATTGTTTGACAAACAGTTTTTCATTGTCTACATCCAACCTTGTAGATACTATTCCAGATGATACTTCAGATTTCTCTGCACTTGCACAGAAAGCTAAGATCAGAGAAAAATTTGAAAATATTAAAAAGGAGTATAATAGATCTAAAAGAAGGAACTCAGATTCTAGACTTTCCTTTTCTCCTCCTTCACTTTCCCAAATCACTATCCACAATACATCTGATTCCTCAATCAACCTTATATAGACATAGATACAAGTATCTTACATACACAATCAGTTGACAATAATCCATCTAACGCTCCAGTTCCTTTTTTAGACCAGGGTTACCTTGCCCAGCCCCATACACCACCCCTCAAGAATACAGCACGAGCAAAAAGAAAAAACCCAATAGAGGCTGTAGAGGAGGGGCCTCTAGAAAAGAAAGAGTGCATAAGATCCAAAACCTAGCCTCCAATAGGGCTACGTTATCTGACAAAGTGATTTTCAATTTGTCAGATCACAGTCTTACTGATACAGAAATTCAACTGCTGGAAAAAGGATTATTTTTTGCCCTACAAATAGCAAAATTAACCACTTTGAACTTTTTCTAGACATACATCAATTTATACGTAAATTAACACTGAAAAGACATTTTTTGATTAATCCTCCACCAAACACAGAATCTACCATTTCTCCCACTAATAGATTTAATTTGAAACCTAAATCCAATTTTTATTAATTGGATTTATTAATTAAATTCTATTAATTCACAGGGACACCTTTTAAGAACTTTTCAAGATCTTGTTCTGACAGACATCCAAAAAATACAACCTTCCAATAACAAGTCCAATATATCCTTAGAGGAGTCTAGAGCCATAAAGACACTAAGAGACAACAGAGAACTTGTGATTCGTCCAGAAGACAAAAGGGGGAGGCATTGTCTTGCTAAATTACACAGACTACCATAAAGAGTCACTGAACATACTATCAGACAATACCTATTACAGCCTTTGCTGCAGTGATCCCTTTGCCAAACTACAGAAGAAATTATACAATTTCATACAATCTGCCGTTTCTGAAGGCATCATTGACAGTAAAACAAAACAATTCTTGTACATTAAAGAGCCCAGTATACCGCTTTTTTATTATTTACCGAAATTACACAAGAGCACAACCTGTCCACCTGGGCGTCCAATTATTTCTGGGGTAAATTCCCCCACCAGCAATGTGTCACATTTTGTGGACTTACATCTACAACACTATATCAACCAATTAGAGAGTCACTTGAAAGATTCAGGGCACTTAATTTCAATTCTATCCTCCCTAAAATCTAAGGACCACTATACATTCCTTGGACGTTTCTTCCTTATACACGAATATCGAACCCGAATTAGGCATTAAATGTGTGAAGTATTTTCTGGATTCGGATGTTTCTATCACAGAAACATACAAAACTTTTTTACTTGGATGTCTTAGACACGTCCTTGAGAATAATTTTTTTGAATACAACAGTGCCATCTACTGGCAAGTTAGGGGGACCGCCATGGGGACTAAATTAGCGCCCTCATATGCTAATCTCTTCATGGGCCTTTTTGAGAACCAATACATCTATTCTTACTCCCACTTCAACCATATCTTGCTTTACAAAAGATATATTGATGATCTGTTTATCATCTGGCAGGGTTCCCAAGACGAGATCATACCTTTCATTTATCACATTAACAATTTTGGTATCTCTTTCACTTTCTCTAACAGTAATAAAGAAGTAGATTTTTTGGACTTAAAAATTTCTCACCATCAGGGAAGTTTTATCACTTCTAATTTTTTCAAACCAGTTGACACCAATAGTTTTATTAATTTTAACAGTGCACACTACAAACCATGGCTCCTTAACATCCCCTATGGACAATTAAAGAGACTTCGTAGGAATTGTTCAGACACAAAAACTTTTGAAACACAAGCAAAGATTCTACAAAACAGGTTCATGGAAAAGAAATATCCGTCCCCCTTATTGGTGGACGCATTCACACGAACTAGGAAACTAGAACAGGTAGACTGCCTTGAAAAAACATCTACAGAGAACAAACCTACCTCAAAAACATGTGATAATTTCACACAGTACAATTCTTCACATGGGGAAATCAGAAAAGTTATTACCAAACATTGGCACCTCATTCAAAGTGATCCTATCTTGGGTTCCACTGTTCCAAAAAAAATCTGGGCTAATTTTTAGTAGAGCACCTAATTTGAAAGGTTTATTAGCCCCGAGTAAAATCCGCAAAGAATCAACCAGCAACAATGATTCCACTGGCATTAAAGGTAGTTTTCCTTGTAACTCCAAAGGATGTCTTTGTTGCATCAGCATCACTAAAACCTCTACCATTATTTCCAGTGTCACAAATGAGGAGTTCACCATCAATTTTCCCCTATCTTGTAAATCCCATCATGTAATTTATGTCATACGATGTACAGTATGTGGGCCACACGATTTGACCGTTAAGAGTAAGACTGAATGGCCACCGTTGTAGCATCAAGAAAGGCGATATGAAACAGAG
Source organism: Phyllomedusa bahiana (assembly GCA_025379985.1). Classification (NCBI taxonomy): domain Eukaryota; kingdom Metazoa; phylum Chordata; class Amphibia; order Anura; family Hylidae; genus Phyllomedusa; species Phyllomedusa bahiana. Next base: position 2,705 of record JAODAL010054950.1, on the reverse strand, counting down.
CGTGGCAAAACATTTTAACGAGGTACATGAACGCAATTTTTCAGATTTATCTATTACCCCTATCGATATGATTCCCTTAGATGCCTCTAATCGATTTCAACAACTCCAAAGACGTGAATTATATTGGATGTATCGCCTCAAAACCATACATCCGCAGGGGTTAAATGACATTGTCGAATTGATTCGATAGAAGGTACCGCCACACTAAAAAGGCCGCTAAGAATATATGTATTCTCAGGCCCTACACAATTCCTTATCGAATTCTCAAGATTATTCTCCTTTAATAGACTATAATTGATGGTACCTTAATATAATTTTTATCCCATATATTACATCCAAAGTTGTGTATACATCGTAATACCAGCAGTGTTTTTTAATGATTATTAACTTGTTGGTCATCATATAGACACCTCAGGTGCATATGCGCCAACATATCAATAAATCACGATATTTACAAATTCCATTTTAGGTTCATATAGAGGTACCATCGTCTATTTCATTCATATGGTGGGAAGATCAACATGATTATTATCCATTGCTATGTATAGACATTCCTAGGTTTCCTTACATTTGTTTAATGATCCTTGGGATATTAGTTTTTCAACATCATCAGTTTTTCTTATTAACCAGATTATTTTTACTAACTCCACTTGTTTTTAGTGTTTCCAATGAAAGCCTCTACCTTATTGTTCTCTCTCTTATCTTGAGGCTATATACCATGCTTTGTATTTTTGATATCTAAAACGTCCATACCGAACGTTTCTTATGAGGCCCGTCTCATTGATTGGTGTTTATCACATTACTGTCTAAATATACTTTTCATATACTAATGTTATGTACCGGTAACATATGCTACATTCTGAATTTGCACTCTTTTGATCACCTTGGTATAATTGCGTTAGGTGGATACACATCATTACTGTAATTCTTTCACATGTTATTATTTCTGTTTTATTTTGGCTAAGAAATACCAACAAACAAATACATATCACCTACGAGACAATAAGATAACGCCTATCATCACATCCATTATGACATTTACTTCAGGGTTAACACATACCTGTATTTTCACCTAGCAAGGGCTAGTGAACACTTCTACCAATTCACTAGATCCTTATTTCTTTTTTCATTATCAAACACCCAAGTAATCAACAGGTCTACTTTATCTCCAACATACGTTCCAAGTGTTTCAAGATCAATGCCATTTTCTTTGATTTCTTATTCAACACAACACTCTTTCACTTAGTTTCTTAATTAAAAAAAAAAAAATTTTCTCATTATTGTTCTTACACACAAACACATACACGTCCATATTTTAGGGTTTGCTTTACGGTTACTCATTTTTTTCCCTATCTGTCATAATGTGGATAACACAAGGCATTATGGGAAAGGGGCTGAGAAGCCCACAGCGCCCTGTGTTGGTTGTAACAAATCCTCAATTTGCTTTTGACCCACCGAGTCTTAAGAAAGCAAAAAGGATTTTTTAGCCAAGCCAGTATCTCTCATCTACAGACAACGCTGTTTCGGGATTTTTGTCCCTCTTCAGTGCAAAGTAGAGAAGATACTGGCTGGCTGTGTGGGAGGCATCGGGTAGCTCAGGAAGGGAAGATCTCTCCTTAATGTGGATAAAACATATATAACATCTTTAGTTTACATAGAGTATTTTTTCTGCATGTTCAGATATTCAACATTACTGGACATGCAACATCTCTAGTTCACACTGAGCGGCTTTTTCTCTGATCGCTCAGCTTTATATAGCCACTAAACACGTATACATCAGACGATCTAGAGTCCATTTCCTTTTATCTCCAATACGTTACTTGAATAGTTCAGGTCGCTATTAATCTACACAATAGCTCCTTATTTTAGTTCACTACAACCAAACAATCCTTGCCAATCACGTGTTTAGTCTACATCAGACAAGAGAAAAGGACGAGACTGGAGTGATTGACAGATATCTGGTCCACCTGCAGTGCTCGTTTCTTGTTGCAGTTTGTAACATCGAATACATGTAGCCATGCACAGACGCACCGGCACCTTCATGTGCGCACTGTTTTCTATATAATCCTGCTATATTCATTTGTGACATGTACCCCTGAGGAAGCGTGGATCAACCACGCGAAACGCGTTGGATTTTTTCTCTATATGTTTTTTAATATGATATTATATATCTCCTTTTAATAAATAGAGCTGTAGTAACTAATACTCTCTGGCATCCCCTTTTATATACGTGCGCCGCAGTTACTTTTTTTTTGGTTATATGTTTATAATATATATATAAATATATATTAAATAATTGCACTATTAAGTAGATGACATAGATCGGCACTAAGTGTACTCATATGTACTCATTAGAGACAGGACTAAAGGGCCATCGGGTAAAAAATAGCTCTCTCAATAACTGCTGGCGGTGCTCAGTCCAAATAGGCAGTGTCCAAAGATAATAGCAAAAAGAAGTAACGGACGGCACTCACCAATCTTCTCGGCAGTATTTCTTTATTTATAGCAGCAATCAAGCCAGACGGGGACAGGAGGTAACTAAACACCAACAACCAACGATCGTTTCGCGCTCACCTGCGCTTTCTCTCAGGTGTGTCGGGAAAATGACGTAATCACGTCTTATATCCGTCTGTGGCTTTCAAACACATACACAATAGCAACAATTATTTATTTAAAATAACAAAAATTTCCATAAAAAAATTATA
>JAODAL010054949.1:0-24291 GCA_025379985.1 Phyllomedusa bahiana | reverse complement strand
AAAATTGTTTGTGATTGATGCATGTGGAAATCTTTAACCATTAGTTTTACACAGTTTGCTGCCCCTTTCCCCCCTACTATGCTTCTCCAGTGACTGTGGGAGCTCTATTGACCATATTGGTTGTCACCCAGCTTTCCTAGGTTCCTGCTGGTTCCCCACTTTCCCGGGAGCTGATGTAACTGGCGGTTTTTGGCAGCCGGCGGAGAGCCGGGTTTTTTTTTAAAAATTTGGGCAGCTCGTCACGGGGCAGCACAAAGCCCCGGGTTTATACTTTTGCGGCAGCCCCGGGCCTTTGTTTTTATGTGCCTCGCATTGTTATTAGCCGCCGCCGCCGCCGCCGCGCTTTTATCATCGCTCATTTAACAAGGTCGTAAAATCGTGGTGCTGCAAATTTGGGCCCCGGGCCCCACAATGCTCTAACCGCCGAAATTTAAAAAATTTTTAAGGGGAGTTTGGGTTTGACTGCGGCCAACCCCGCCCCTGCGCCTCTGTGTCCCCAATTGTAGGGCTTTGTATTTATATGCGAGGGATGGCGACACAAACTCATGGGTTACATGATCCGTCACGTGGAGTTGTACTACTTAGTTTATTAAAACCAAAAAGGGCAGTATTTTATTTAGTTATTTTCTTGTACTTGGGGCAGTATTATATTTGTTATTTTCTTGTTTGGGGATTTTTGTTTTTTTTAAGGGGTTTGTTTATATTCTTTTTTCCCCCAAAAGGGGGCAGTTTTATAGAAATTTTTATTTTATTTGAATTTGGGGAAGTATTTTGTAGTTATATTCTTGTAAATTTAATTTGGTTTTTTGCGGGGGTTTTAATTTGTTTTTATTCTTGACTTGGGGCATTTATTTAGTAGTTATTTTTGAAACTTGGGGACAGTATTTTAGGGTTATATTCTTTGTACTTAGGGAAAAGTATTATAGTAGTTATATTCGGTGTAAAATGGGAAAGATTTTTAAAAATTAGTAGTTTTTAATTCTTGTCATGGGGGCAGTATTTTGTTGTTAATTTTTTGTCCCTTGGGGGGCCCAGCTTTTTGTGTTATTTTTTGTACAAAAGGGGGCAAAATTTTTTTATTTAGTTATTTTCTTGTAATAGGAGGAAGTATTATAGTGTTATATTCTTGTACATGGGGGGCGATTTGGGTAGTTTTTTTCTTGTCCCATAGGGGCCGTTTTTATAGTAGTTTATATTCTTGTTAAATAGGGGGAAATTTTTTAGTAGTTATATTTTTGTACATGGGGGGCAGTTTAAATATTTAATTTTTTCTTTTTCATGGGGGGGCAGTTTTTTGTTTTTAAAATTTTTTGAACAATAGAAAGGGCAGTTTTTTGGTAGTTATTTTTTTGGGTTTTTTGGGGGCGTATTATATTTTATATTTTTTGGGGTCCCCCCCCCTTTTGGGGAGATTATGGTTTTTTGTTTTGTTTTTTTGGCCTTGTACTTTGGGGGCGGGATTTTAGTAGTTATTTCTTGTACATGGGGGCAGAATTTAGTAGTTTATTTTTTTTGTAAATGGGGAGTTTTTATTAAGTTATATTTTGTAATGAGGGGAAGTATTTAGTTTTTTTATTTTTACTTGGGTACTTTAGGGGACTTTTTAAAAAATTTTAAGTAGTTATATTTTTGTTTAAAGGCAGAAATTATAGTAGTTATTTTCTTTGAAATTTTGGGGGCATTTTATTATAGTAGTTTTTTTCCCGTGTACTTTGGAGGCGTTTTATAGTAGTTATATTCTTTTTCATAGGGGCAGTATTTAGTAGTTTTTTTCTTGTACTTGGGGGGCGTTTTTTGGGTCATTTATTTTCTTTTTCATAGGGGGAAAGTATTATAGTAGTTATATTTTGTTTTTGGATCATTTTTTTTGGGAGTTATATTCTTGTCCCATGGGGGGCAGTATTATAGTAGTTATATTCTTGTACTGGGGAACCCAGTTTTAGTGTTTATTTTTTGTAAATTTTGGGGGCCGGGATTATAGTAGTTTTATTCTTTGTACTTTGGGGGCAGTTTTTTAGTAGTTATTTTCTTGAAAATGGGGGGCCCGTATTAGGGGGTGTTTATTCTTGTACATGGGGGCAGTATTTTTTTGTTTATTTTGTACTTTAGGGGCGTTTTTAGTAGTTAAAAATTTTTGTATTAGGGGCGTATTATAGGTTATATTTTTGTCCCATAGGGGGGCGTATTTTTGAGTTTTTATTCTTGTAAAAAGGGGGGGACCAGTATTATAGTAGTTATTTCTTGTTTTTTGGGGGGTTGTTTTAGTTTTTTTAAAAATTTCATGTACCGGGGGGCTTTGTTTTTAGTTTTATATTCTTTTTAACAGGGGGCAGTATTTAGTAGTTATATTCTTTTAAAAAGGGGGGGCAGTATTTTTAGTAGTTTTATTTTTGTTACATGGGGGGAGTTTTTATAGTATTTTATTTTGGGAAAAATAGGGGGCAGTATTATAGTGTTATATTTTTTGTACAAAGGGGGGGCAGTTTTTTGTAGTTTTATTCTTGTACATAAGGTCTTTATTATATTAGTTATATTTTGTTCTTTGGGGGGGCCAAGTTTTATTTTTGTTTTTTCTTGTTTTTGGGGGAAAGTATTATGTGGGGTTTATTTTTTTGGGTTTTATTTGGGCTTTTTTTTTTAATTGGGGGAAGTTTATATTGTTTTTTTTTTAAATGGACAGTATTTAGTGTTTATTCTTGTACATAGGGGGGGGCTGTATTTTTGTAGTTATATTCTTGTACTTTGGGGCAGTTTTTATATTTGTTATTTCTATGTAAATAGGGGGGCATTATTTTAGGTTTATTTTGGCTTTGGGAAAGGTAGTATTTTTGGGGGGTTTTTCTTGTACATAGGGGGTTATTTTAGCGTTATATTTTGTAAATGGGGGCAGGATTATATTTATTTTTATATTTTTTAAATGGGGGGCCAGGTTTTTATTGTGTTATTTTTCTTGTACATAGGAGGCGGTTAAAAGTAGTTAAAATTCTTTTTTCATTGGGGGCCCGGTTTTATAGTATTTTTATTCTTGTACTTTGGGGCAGTTTTTTGTAGTTATATTTTTTACATGGGGGCATTTTATTATGGAGTTTATTCTTAAAATTGGGGGGGCAGTATTATAGTATTTTTTCTTTTTCAAGGGGGGAAAGTATTTTTTTTAAACTTTTATTTTTTTATTCTTTTTAATAGGGGACAGTGTTTTGTGTTATATTTTTTTAAAAAAATTGGGGGGGAGTATTTTGTGGGTTTAAATCTTGTACATAGGGGGCGGGGTTTTAAATAGTATTTTAATTTTTGTACATGGGGGGCAGATTTTAGTAGTTTATTCTTGACAAAGGGGAAAATTTTAAAAGTTGTTATTTTCCTGTACATAGGAAGCAGTTTTTATTAGTTTATATTCTTGTCCCTTTGGGTGTGTTTTTATAGTAGTTATTTTTCTTGTAAATGGGGGCAGTTTATAGTGTTATATTCTTGTAATAGGGGAAGTTTTATAGTATTTATATTTTTGGGTCCAAGGGGGCAGTATTTTATTTATTTATATTCTTGTAATGGGGGGCCAAGTATTTTTAGTAGTTTTTTTCTTGTACAAGGGGGCAGTTTTTTTTGTTGTTTTTTTTTTTGTACATAGTGGGCAGTATTATAGTAGTTTATTTTGTAAAATAGGGGGCGTATTATAGTGTTTTTATTTTGTACTAGGGGGGCAGTTTTTAAGTGTTTTTTTCTTGAAAAATAGGGGCGTTTTTATAGTAGTTTTTTATTCTTGTAAATGGGGGTTGGGTTTAATAGTAGTTATATTCTTTTTTTTTACAAAAGGGGGCGTTTTAAATTTTTAGTTATATTCTTTTTCCCTTTAGGGGGAAAGTTTTAATTTGTTATATTTTGTACTTTGGGGGCGGTATTATAGTGTTATATTTCTTGTACAAAAGGGCAGTATTATAGTAGTTATTTTCTTGTACAAAAAGGGGTTTTTTTTTTCCCCCCCCCCCGGTTTGTGTTTTTTGGGGGGGGGTTTTTTGGTTTAAACAAACCAAAAAACACAAGGGGGGGTTTTTTTGCCCGGGGGCGTATTATAGTAGTTATATTTTTGAAACATGGGGAGTTTTTATATTTAGTTTTATTCTTGTACATGGGGGAAAAAGGTTTATTTCGTTGAATCCCTGCCGCTGGGGATCACCCTGGTAAACCGCCTGTTTTGGTTTTATTTGTGCTCTGTGACTGTGATATCATTTATTAGTTCTGAGGAAACCATTTTCTGCTGCTTCTTATTCTACAGTCACATTTTGGATCCTGGGGTTTTGCTTCCCCTTTGTCCACAGTTTGAGCTCCGCGTCCTGAGCTGGGAGTTTTTTCCCTTTCGGGGCGGGTGCCCTCTGATTTCTCCGATCCCATTTAATTTGTGGGTTTGGGTTATGAAAGGGGTTCCGGGCCGGCAAAACGCAAAAGTTTAACCCCGTCTCGTCTGCTCACCCCGGTCACGTCTCCTAATGTCTTTCTGGTTGCTTTGAAAGGGTCGATCCTTCCGCCCCAAAAACCGGGGGGGGGCCCCCCGCATCAGCTTAAGTCCTTTTCGATGCAAATTTTCTGTAAAGGAGGAAGTGAGAAATGGATGTGATGAGAGCGGAGTAAAAATAAAATTATTTCCCATGTTAAGGAAGCTAAGAGGAAAGCTTAGGACGCGGTGAAACAGTCAGAAAGGAGTCTATGTCATCTAAGCTGCAACAGCACAAACGCTGCTCCTGACCCCGCGAGCTCAATAACCGCCCCGTGTTTTTGCGTAGTAATTAGCCCCTGGTGTCTGTGGGTTATCAGGAAAAAGGGCTTGTAAAGGATTAAAAGGTGCCAAGTATCTGTGGCCTCGCGAGTAGAATATTCTAATCCTCCTCTTCTGTGCCGGGTTTCGGTTTTTGGGGTTTAAAACTAAAAATTTTCCCTGGTGGGGGTGATTTGTTGTTTCCCGTTTGCCCTTTGGGTATATAGAAATTGTTTTGGGACCAAGCCCCAGCAAGGGTTGTAATATTATTGGATTCCAGGAACGACAAGAGAAACAAAGTAACAGTAAAAGAATATTACGATCCCTGGTGTCCGGTGGAATTATAAATACTACGCACATTGTATCCTGGGATCAAAGGATGCATTGTCTCTGTTGTCTAGTGAATATAATACTTAAAAAACCCCAAAACCATTTCAGCTCAATGGCGGGCTAGAGTGCCCCCTTTGGGGTTTTGCAGGCCCCAATGTATTTGGAGAATAAACGGTGCAGGTAATTGAGCGCAACCCCACCCCCACAGGGGGACATTGATGTAAAAAAAAATGACGATTAAATGTTCATACCATTGCAGAAAACCACAGTATAATACATGGGGAGACTGCACAAAGGGCAAAAAACCCGAAAACAAAAACCACTCCACGCCTCTCCATTTGGGGGCCAATTAGATGAAAAAAAATGAACTTTTGAATTGAAAATGTTCATCCCCAATAGGGAAAAGCCACAGTATAATGCGTGGGGGATTCCCAAAATGAAAAAAATCCCGAAACACAAACACGGGCCGGACTATTTTTGAGGGGGGTGGGTGCTGGTATTATTTTTTAAAATGGAGATACAAAAGGGGTGAAAATTATGCAGATAAGGTGGTGCACCATGCTGGCTTACAATTTTACCCCAATATTTTTAGTTGGGGGGGTGCCCAGGGTTTTTAGGTTTTTCCAAAACAAAAAAATATGAACCCTCGGGCCCCCCGGTATTTTTTGGGGCCAAAAAACCTTAAAATAGGGGAAAAAACTATCAATTATGGGGGTTTAGTAAAATACTGGGGCCCACTGTAGCAAGCCCAAAGCAAGGTTTGTAATATTATGGAACCCGGGACAACAGGAGAAAAGCCATTTAAAAAAATTTTTCCCGGGTGTCGGGTGGAATTTAAATATTGTATCCAGGGTTTTTAAAGGAACATTGCCCTTTATTGTCGGTGAATTTTAATATTTTTAATACTACTTCAGTTTTTTGGGGGGTCACCCCTGTTGCCCTTTGGGATTGATGCTAATAACGTTTTCCCTGGTGGGCAGCAGAGCTATATCCTCATTGGACGCCTCTTTTAAAAGGGTTATCTTTAGATCTTTTTAAACTTTGGGTTTCCCAAGGGGGAAAAGGGAAAAGTATTCGGCCCCTTTTGGGCCCGTGGGTTAGGGAAAATTTTACGTTCCTGTGTAGGAAATTTAAAAAGGTAAAAAAAGCCCAAAGGTTTTTTTGGGAATTTTAATATTCTAATATTCCTGTTTTGTGCTGGACGTCACTTTTGTCTTATGGGCCTGATTCCCCAAACGGTCACCCCCCCTGGTGGGTGTCGTTATTAAACTTTTAGACCCATGTAATGCGTTGCTAGGGTGTGATACTGGGGAAAATTGATTTTGAAGTTTTCCCCCCAAAAAAGAGGAGAGGTCGGGATTTTATCTAGGTTCATTCAATTGGAGACAGAATCTAAGAAAAACCAAAAATCCCAATTAATTTGCTTTTATACATGAAAAAGTATTTGAAAAAAAAAAAAAAAAACAAAACAATATTTGGTCCAAAAAACCTTTGTTTGCGTTACAGAGGTGGGGACGTTTCCTGTAGTTTTTTCCCCCGTTTGCAGCCCTGTGCGGGGGATTGTGGCCCCCTTCTCCATACAGATCTTCTCCAGAGCTTTCAGGTTTCGGAGCGGTCACTGGGCAACATTGGGTTTCAGCTCCCTCCATAGATTTTCCATTGAGTTGGGCTGGAGAGCTCGGCCACTCCTGGGCCCCTTGGGGGTGCTTTTTACGGAGCCGACCCTTGTTTCTGTGTTTTTCGAGCTGTTTCCCACTGGGGAAACCCGCCAGGCCATTTCAATGCTTCTACTGAGGGAAGGAGGTTTTTGGCCAAAATCTGGCGATAAATGGCTCCTCTCCTTCAAAATGGGCGTCCCCTTCCCCTCTGCAGAAAAACCCCAAAGTTATGTTCCCCCCCCCCCCCCTCCATGTGCACGTGGGGATGGTGTCTTGGGTTTTTTCCCCTTCTTCAAAAAAACGGGGGAGTTTGGGGTTGACATCGAAAGTTCTTTTTTGGTTATTGACAAAAATGACCTTTCCCCCCCTCCTCTGGATTGGGTGGTTATGGTGAACTTCAAATGGGCCTGGCATGTGCGGGGAGCAGGGGGGGTTGTGGACATGTGCTGGGGGAGCGGGGGCCTTTTGGGGGCTGTGGGGGGACGGGGGGCCCTTTTGGGGCTGTGCCGGGGGGCGGGGGGCCTTGTGGGGCATGTTGGGGAGCAGGGGGCCTTTTGGACAGTGCGGGGAAACAGGGGGGGCCCTTTTGGCATGTGCCCCGGGAAGCAGGGGGGGGCCCGTGGACATGTGGGGGGAGCAGGGGGGCCTTTTGGGCATGTGCGGGGGGCGGGGGGGTTTGGAATTTCTGGGGACGGGGGGGGCCTTTTGGACATGTGCGGGGGAGCAGGGGGCCTTTTACATGTTGGGGGGAAAAGGGGGGCCTTGTGGAAAGTTGGGGGACAGGGGGCCTTTTTGGAAAGTGCGGGGGGCAGGGGGCCTTTTTGGACATGTGCGGGGGGCAGGGGGGGTTGGGCATGTCGGGGGACGGGGGGCTTTTGGACTGGGCGGGGGAGAGGGGGCCGTGGGGCATGTCGGGGGCAGGGGGGGCCCTTTTGGACTGTGCCGGGGGAGGGGGACCCTTTTGGACTGTGTGGGGGAGCGGGGCGCCTTGTGGCATGTGCTGGTGTGGAGGGGGCCTTTTTGGACATGTCTGGGGGAGAGGGGCCCCGTGGACATGTGCGGGGAGCAGGGGCACCTTTGGGGAAAGTGGGGGGGAGCAGGGGACTTTGTGGAATGTTGTGGGGGAGCAGGGGCACCTTGTGGACAAAAGGGCTGGGGGGGCGGTGGGGGCCCTTGTGGAATTGGGGTGTGAACAGGGGGGCCTTTTGTGCCCTGCAGGATGTTACTTTTCCCTGACAGGCAGTGCTACTAAAGTAAAATGGAGACTGTGGTCCCCGCTCACCAGGTTAGTGACGGTCCTCCCCGGGATTTGGGCGATTCCCGTCCCCCAGAATCCTCCTGACCCCCTGAGTGAGATTTGCCGGAGCCCCGACCGAGGAAAATAGGGCATCTGGTTTTTTTCCATTAATTTTTACACCAACAGTTGTCTCCCCTCCCGGTGCTGCCCATTGCCCCTATCATCCCCACCTAACAGGTCGACACTTGTGCCTTAGCTTTTGGTCTTGGCCAGGTGGGAGTTGGAGTGTGTTGACTGTGGGACAGGGGTCTGTTTTTTACAGGGAACGTTAAAAGGTGCGTTAAAAAAGGTAAGAGGGCAAGCAGGATTATTTACAAAAACTACAGTCTGGAGGGCCCGAATTCTCGCTGGTCGGTCGGGGATCAATACTTATTTCATGAAAAAAATGGGAAAAGAAATATTTGAAAATCAGACAATGGGATTTTTTTGGATTTTTTTTTTTAGATTCTGTCTCTTGACAGCTGAAGTGAACCCGAAAAAAATAAAAACTTTCCCCTTTCTAAGATGGGAAAAAATGAAAAACGCCAGGTTTTAAATACTTTTTTTTTCCCCCCTTGTAGTGTGGTGTGTTTTGTGTGGGTGTATGTATGTGGTATATTATTTTTATATATATATATTATATATATAATATAACAACACCGATGCATCACGCTATATTGGGTTTTTATAGGCAAAGTTTTTAAAAAAAACTTTTTTTCCGATGTCTGGGGGGATTTACGGGCACGTATACGGAATTCACCGCTCCAGCTCCCTTTGTCTGTTAATTTTAATATTGTAATACTTTTTGTTTTGTGCTGGACATCACTTTTTTTTTTTTTTTTATAGATTTAGATTAATACTATTTCCCTGGTCGGCAGTGGAGCTGGTGTTATTGTTCTTGTTAGCGGAGTATGGAAACTGCACATTTACATAGTAGATGGAAGTTATGGTTACATAGATAATGGTTACGTTGGCGGAGTAGACGGCGGTGGCGGAGTAGACGGCGGTGGCGGAGTAGACGGCGGTGGCGGAGTAGACGGTTTGAAGAAGACCAAGGTGATCGAGTCCAACCAATATCCGTATATTCATAAAACAATCGGCTCCTCCCTCTTCCTGACCCCTCCCTGAGCCGGGCTTCCGTCCGTGTGGGTTATTTCCCTTCCTTTTCCTTAATTCATTTTGATGGCCCTTTTTCCTGCATTGGGGCCCTGCCATTGATGCACAGTTCGTTTGGGGGGGGTTTTTTTGGTGCGCCCCTCCTCCCGCTGGGTCTTTGTTTTTCGGGTGGATTTGGAGGAGGACGGCTCGTGCTCTGATCCGTCGCTTCCCTTCTCGGTCCCTCTCAGATTTTCTATTACCCAAAGTGTTCTGCAAATTCCATTTGGGCCTTTTTGTCTTTTTTGATTGTATCCGCTCGGAGGGGGGGGGTGGGGGGAGGCCTTGATTTGCCGGGCAGCAAAAGCTTTGATTTTTATTTTTTTTTTTTGCTTGTTTTTATTTTGCTTTTTTTTTTTAAAAGAGTTTCATGGAAATTTTCCTCCCAAAAGCCCCTGCGCGGGTTCAATTGGCTCCCCTGGGGCGGCTGAATTAATGCTTCTACTTTTTAAGATATTACCTGGAGCACTGCAGCCCTATTGTTCGTTTTGCGCTCTAAAGGAGGGGGAAAAGGGTGCAAAACGGCCCGGGCAAACCCAAATTTCTGCTGTTATTGAGGATTAATAAGCGAGCGGCCCTGAAATGCGGTTCTGGGAACTTGAATCTACAGTTTTGGAGGAACTCGCCTCGTGGCGTCCTCTGTTCTTGAACTGGTTTATCCCGCAAAAAATTTATCTGAGCTGGTCACAATTCTATAAATGTGTGACCCCATTTGATTCGTCACGTGCGGTGCAGAGTGACGGCTCCAACTTACACTTGGTGGAGAGTGCGGGCACGGGGCAGAGTGAGATACGCTGCCAGGTCATCAGGTGCCAGTGATTAAGGCTTTATAATTACCAGTGACAAAATATTCATGTAAACGTTTAAAAGGCTATTCCCATAGAAAAGAATGGAGAACACAGTGCTCCCATGTACTGGAAACTGCCATAGAAGAGAACGGAGAGAATACAGCGCGCCCCGGTACATGTGAACTCCCATAGAACAGAATGAGAACACAGCGCTCCCCTGTACTGGGAACTCCCATAGAACAGAATGGACAACACACTGATCCTCTGTGCTGGAAACTCACGTTGGAGAGAACACCATGCTCCCCTGTACTGGGAACTCCCGTAGAACAGAATGGAGAACACAGCGCTCCCCTGTACTGGAAACTCCCATAGAACAAATGAGAACAAGCGCTCCCCCAGTACTGGGAACTCCATAGAGGAGAATGGAGTCACACCGATCCTCTGTGCTGGGAAACTCCCATAGAACAGAATGAGAGAACACAGCGCTCGCCCTTACGTGGAAACTCTCGAAAAACAGATGGAGAACACACCGATCACTGTGCTGGGAAACTCCCATAGAACAGAATGGAGAGAACACAGCGCTTCCCTATACCGGGAACTCCCATAGATCAGAATGGAGAACACTGCGCTCCCCTGTACTGGGAACTCCCATAGAAGAGAATGGAGAGCACACTACTATAATACTGCCCCCTATAAACAAGAATATAACTACTATAATACTGCCCCCTATGTTCAAGAATATAACTACTATAATACTGCCCCCTATGACAGAATATAACTACTATAATACTGCCCTTAATTACAGGATAAAACTACTACCATACTTGCCCCCAAGTACAAAATAAAACACGTATATACATCCCCCTATGTACAAGAAAATAACTACTGCTAATACACGCCCCCTATGTACAAAATATAACTACTATAAAACTGCCCCCCTATAAACAAAATAAAACTACTTATAATACGCCCCCTATGTACAAGAAAAAACTACTATAATACTGCCCCCTATGTACAAAGAATATAACTACTATAAGACTTTCCCCTATGTACAAGACTAAATAACTACTAATAATACTGCCCTATGTACAAGAATATAACTACTATAATACTGCTCCTATTACAAGAATTGAACTACCTATAATACAGCTCTATTTACAAGAATAGAACAACTATAATAATCCCCCTATGTACATAGAATATAACTGCCTTATAATACTGTCCCCTATGAACAAGAATATAACTAACTATAATACTGCCTCCCTGTACAAGAATCTAACTACAATAATACGGCCCCCTATGTACAAGAATATAACTTACTATAATACTGCACCTATGAACACTAAAAAAACTATTATAATACTGCCTATGTACAAGAATATAACTACAATAATACTGCCCCCATGTACAAGAATATAACACTTATCATTATGCCCCTATGTACAAGATTTAATAACTACTATAATATATCCCCTATTGTACAATAATAAACAACTTTTAAACTGCCCCTATGAACACAGAATAAAACTTCTATAATACTGTCCCCAATCTACTAAGAATAACTACTATAATGACAGCCCTCTATGTTACAAGAATATATCTACTATAATACTGCTATGTACAAGAATATAAACTACTATATAAGCCCCTATTGTACAAGACTATAACTACTAAAAAACTGCTCTATTACAAGAATATAACCTGATATAATACTGCCCTCTATGCTCGTACAAGAATATAACTACCATATACTGCTCCCCTTATGTACAAGAATATAACTACTATAATACAGCACGCATGAACAAGAATATAACTACTAAAAAAGCTCACTACGTACACAGAATATAACTACTAATAATACTGCCCCTATGTACAAGAATATAACTCTATAATACAGCCCCATGTGCCAGAATATAACTACTATAATACTGGCCCTATGTACCAAGAATATAACAACTATAACACAGCCTCCTATGTACAAGAATATAACGTACTATAATACTGCCCCTAATTTACAACAATATAACCACAATAATACAGCCCCCTATGTAAAAATATAACTACTATAATACAGCTCCTAATTACAAGAAAAACTACTAAATACTGCTACTCTATGGTACAAGAATTATAACTACTATAATACTGCCCCCTATGTACAAAATATAACTACTAACATACTGCCCCTAGTAACAAGGACTATAACTACTATAATAACTGCTCTCTATGTACAAGAATAGTAACTACTATAAAAACTGCCCCTAATGTGGCAAGAATATAACTACTATAATACTGCCCCTATGGTACAAGAATATAACTAACTAAAACACGCCTCCTATGTACAAGAATATAAACTACTATAAACTGCCCCCTATGTCAACACAGAATATAACTACTATAATACTGCCTTCTATGTATATGAAGATAGCTGCTATTATACCGCCCCTGAGCTCAGCAGAGGTGCAGGTTTCTCCACTTGTAGCGAGCACAGTCGGTCTCCTGCTTACATTTGACTTTGTGGGTCTCCCGGTCGCCCTCGCACTTTTTGCACGCTCCGCAGAGAATCTAATTTATGCACTTCCCATTTTCAATACCCGGAGAGATAAAGTCCCCGAGAATCTTCCGGAGTCTTTTATTTTTAGAGACCTCAGCGCTGGCGATTTATCAAGTGACCTTTCCGTTTCTCTGCTCTCATCAAATAATTTTTATACGTTGGGACGATAAAGGTTCCGCTCCTGATCCTTACACTTTGTTCTGTCGCCGAGTTTTATGACCCCATCTGGACACGAACCGCGAAACCTCTCCCAGCAGCAACCTCTGATCACAGCAAGGAGGGAACCGCAAAGTGCAGGGATCAGCAGCTCATATGCCAGGCACCCGGGAAAGTTATGTTCTTGTACATAGGGGCCAGTATTATAGTAGTTATATTCTTGTACATAGAGAGCAGTATTATAATATTATATTCTTGAACATAGGGGCCTAGTATAAAGGAAAGTTTATATCTTTACATAGAGGGCAGTATTATAAATTATAATCTTGTACATAGAAGAGCATATTATAGTAGTTATATTCTTTGTACATAGGGCAGTATTATAGTACTTATATCTTGTACATAGAAGCAGTAAGAAAGTATTATATTCTTGTACATAGGGGCATTTTATAGTAGTTATATTCTTGTACAAAGAGCGTAAATATAGTATAATATTCTTGTACATAGAACACAGTATTAATAGTAGTATATTCTTGTACATAGACGACAAGTATTATAGTAGTTTATATTCCTTGTTACAAAGGTGATAGTATATAAAGTAAGTTATATTCCATTGAACATAGGGCAATAAATATAGTAGATATATTCGTTGTACATCGGGTGCATATTATAGTAGTTATATATCTTGTACATATACAGTATTATCAGTATTTTATATTCTTGTACATAGAAGGCAGTATTATAAGTAGTTATAACCTTGTACATAGAGGGCAGTATTAAAGTAGTTATATTCTTGTACATAGGGGCAGTATTATAGTAGTTATATTCATGTACAAAGCGGGCAGTAATTATAGTGTTATAATCTGTACATAGGGCAGTCATTATATAGTTTATATTCTTGTACATAGGGAGCAGTATTATAGTAATTATATACTTTGTACATAGGGGTGCCAGTAATTATAGTAGTTATATTCCTTTGTACATAGCGGGCAGTATTATATAGAATATATTCTTGTACATAAGTAATCCTGTTTTATTCACTCCTCACCATAGCAATCAGAAAACTCAGCAGAAAACTTGGTGAAGCGCTCATGGCATGGGTAAGAATAAAATAAAATAAAATAAGGGACGAGACACTAGATCTAGCCAATTATATGTCTACTTTTAATTCTAACAAATTAAAACATCTGATGCAACTGAGACGCGAGGTAATCCACGGGAAACGCTCTTTCTGTTCTGCTTTTAATTTGGACATTAAAGAGACAAATTAATTGGCTAGATGCCTAGTGGTCCTACGGTCCCCCCCTTATTTTTATTTTATTTTATTCTACCCATCGCCTGAGCGTACACCAAGTTTTCTACTGATTTACCTGCTAGCCTATGGTGAGGAGTGAAAACACAGTGATTATCTATTGCTGCCGGAGACCACCCGAGAATCTGTGGATGGCTCACCGACCTGACTTGGAGTTTGGCTGCTCGCTTTGATCCTCGGGATCCCAATTTGCTACAAACGCTTATATTGAGTGTGCCATTACCTCGCACAACTCCCGTCCAGCGTAAGACTAATACACCAGAATTTATAAACTTCATAAAAAAGTTATGTGCAAGAGGTCGCTTCTCTCTCTCCTTGTTATAATATTTTACAGTGATCTCGTTTACAATTCTTGTACATAGGCATATTATAGCAGTTTATATCTTGTACATAGGGAGCAGATTATAGAAGATATATTCATGTACATAGGTAGCAGTATATAGTATTAAATACATTACATAGGGAGCAGTTTATAGTAATTCATTCTTGTACATAGGACATTATTAATAGTAGTTTATAATCTTGTACATAGGGGGCAGTATTATATATTTATATTTCTTGTACATAGGGGCGTATTATATATTTATATTCTTGTACGATAGGGGCCTAAATATATAGGTTAAATCTTCGTTACATAGTGGCATAATAAATAATAAGTTATATTCTGTACATAGGGTCATTAATATAGTAGTTAATATTCTTGTACATAGGGGCATAATTATAGTATTATATTCTTTTACAAGAGGCAGTATTATATGGTAATTTTACAATGTTACATAAGAAGCATTATTTTAGTAGATATATTTTCTGTACATGAGGGCAGTCATTAATTAGTAGATATATACTTTGTCATAGAAGCACAAATATAGTAGTTAATTCTTGTACATAGAAGCATATTAAGTATTATTTGTTTTTTGTACATAGGACAGTTTATAGTAGATATATTCCTGAACAAAGGGAGCAGTATATCTAGTATTATATTCAAAACATAGGAGCATATTATAGTAGTTATATTCATGTACATAGGAGCATTATTATAGTAGATAATTATTCTAGTCCATAGACAGTAAATAGTAGTTAATATTCTTGTGTAACAAGGGGGCAGTATTAAAATTGATTTATATGTCTTTGTACATAAGGAAGCAGTAATTAAAGTAGTTATAATACATGTACAAAGAGGGCAGAATTATTTTAGTTAAATCTTGAACATAGGGCAGATTATATGTAGTTTATATTCTTTTACATGGGGGCAGTATTATAGTAGTTATATTCAAGTACATAGGTGCAGTAATTATATTAGTTTTTATTCTTGACATAGGGTGCAGTATTATAGTAGTTAATATTCTTGTACAAGGGACAGTATTATATAGATTTTAATCTTGTAAGAGGGGGCCGTATTATATTATTATATTCTTGTACATAGGATCAGTATAAAGTAGTTTTATTCTGTAAACATAGGGGCGTATTATAGTAGATATATTCTTGTAATAGAGCAGTAATATATAGTTTTAATTCTTGTACATAGGGGCAGTATTATAGTACGTTATATTCTTGTACATAGGATCAGTATTAATAAGATTTTTAATTCTTGTACAAAGGGGCAGTAATATAGTAGTTATATTCTGTACATAGGGACAGTATTATAGTAGTTATCCTTTACAAAGGGGGTCATACTAAAAGTAGTTTTATTCTAGAACATAGGGCAGAATTATAGATAGTAATATTAATTTTACAAAGGGAGCAGTAATAAAGAAGTAATATTCATGTACATAGGGGCAGTATTTATAGTAGTTACTTCTTTACAAAGGGGCAGTAATTCTAGTAGTTATAATCTTGTACATAGGGGCAGTATATATAGGTATATTCTTGTACAAAGGGCAGTATTATAGTAATTTAAATTTCTTGTTCAAGGGGGCAGTATTATTTGTGTTACACTCTTCCTTTTTGTGCGGCTTCTGTACTTGGTAGCGTCTTGTGCTGGTTCGTTAGCTACGTTGTATATTTTCTCTCTCTTTCGGGCTTTGCTCCTGTTGTTTTATCTCAGTGACCACAGATTAGAAATGACTTTGTCTCATTTGGAGACGATAGGAGCGCGACTAATCCTTCTAAAGACTGCAGCCGCCGCTCTTGGTCTCATTCACACAGCGGACGCCGCAGCCTTTCTGACACAAACGTATCGACGTGGTCTTTTGTACTGTCTGAATTTGCCTGGGCCCGTCCGTGTCCACAAGCCCGTCTGTCCCTCCCTGACGCTGCCGCCTATTGTTCGGTAAAGGTTAGCCCATCTCTGTGCTCTGCCCTGTCTGAGTGTGAATGGGGGGGGAAGCCTCTCGGGCTTCTGGTTGAAGAATACCTAAAGTCTCCCGAACAATATGGTGGCATTTAGAGCGTCGCTTTCTATACATAGAATATCTGACATTGATCTTCTCGTAAGACAGAGGAATCGCTGGGCAAAGCGAGAGATAAAGGCCTCTAAATACAGCACCGGACGTTAAAGGGACACGCCGCCAATCAAGCCTCATGACTCTATCTTTTTTTTTTTTTTAATTTTCCTGCAGAGCAGCGCTCCTCTATATGTTCTGCTCCTACTGCTCAGCCTGAGCCTCCTGGTTCATGAATAAAATCTGATTCCTTGCAGCAGTGAGAATTGATGGAGGCGATTATCATGGGGTCTCCTGCTGCCGTTATTGCCAGGTGATGCTGCAGGAAGGATTGCCGCCTCTGAAACCATTGGCGCCAAAAAATGTGCCCCTGACCGTGGCTATCACGGGCCACGAGAGCGGATCCTGCTCCAGTGAACCCCTTTCTATTGAGCTATAGGACTTTAGGAGTGATGGATTTGGATTGTTCAGAGAGGAGAACCCCTTAAACTCCCCTCAGGTTGTCAGAGCATCCTCTGCTCAAGTGACTGCGCTGCAGGGAGTCTCCAGACACTGCAGCAGCAGGGGGTGCGGGGTTAGGAGGGATCCTTGCTTGGGGGATTTTGGATGTGCCCAGCCAAGTATTGCAGATGTCTTCAGCATCATGAGTGGATGGAGTTTTGGATATGATGGGATTCGGCGCCTGAAGGCTATATTTATATGTATATCTCCAGACACACACAGCCCTCCCCTGTACTAGGAACTCCCATAGAACAGAATGGAGAAGGAACACAGGGCTCCCCTGTACTGGGAACTCCCATAAACAAATGTAGAGAAAACCGCGCTCCCCTTATTGGAACTCCCATAGACAGAATGGAGAACACCGCCTCCCCGGTACTGAAACTCCCATAGAACAGAATGGAGAAGACAGCACTCCCCTGTACTGGAACTCCCATAGAACATAAAGGAAGAACACAGCGCTCCCCTGTACGGGAACTCCCATAAACAAATGGAGAACACTGCGCTCCCCCTGTACTGGGACTCACAAAGAACAGAATGGAGAACACAGCGCTCCCCTGTACTGGAACACCCATAGAACAGAATGGAGAACACAGCGCTCCCCTGAACTGGAACCACCATTGAACAGAATGGAGAACACAGCGCTCCCCTGTTCTGTGACCTCTCATAGAACAGACTTGAGAACACCGCGCTCCCCTGTACTGGAAACTCCCATAGAACAGAATGGAGAACACAGCGCTCCCCTGTACTGGGAACTCCCATAGAACAGAATGGAGAACACAGCGCTCCCCTGTACTGGAAGTCCCATAGAACAGAATGGAGAACACAGCGCTCCCCTGTACTGGGAACTCCCATAGAGGAGAAGGAGAACACCGCGCTCCCCTGTACTGGGAACTCCCATAGAACAGAATGGAGAACACAGCGCTCCCCTGTACTGGGAAGTCCCATAGAACAGAATGGAGAAAACAACGCATCCCCTGTACTGGACCTCTCATAGAAACAGAATGGAGAACACAGCGCTCCCCTGTACTGGGAACTCCCATAGAACAGAATGGAGAACACAGCGCTCCCCTGTACTGGGAAGTCCCATAGAAGAGAATGGAGAACACAGCGCTCCCTGTGCTGGGACCTCCCATAGAACAGAATGGAGAACACAGCGCTCCCCTGTACTGGGAACTCCCATAGAACAGAATGGAGAAACACAGCGCTCCCTGTACTGGGAATCTCATGGAACAGAATGGAGAACACAGCGCTCCCCTGTACTGGGAACTTCCATAGAACAGAATGGAGAACACAGCGCTCCCCTGTACTGGGAAGTCCCATAGAAGAGAACGGAGAACACAGCGCTCCCCTGTACTGGGAACTCTCATAGAGGAGAATGGGGAGCACGGCGGGGCAGACCTGTTCTGGAGGGAGGTGCCGATCCCACAGGGGGTTGTGGGTTTTCGCCTGTAGATACAGTACCAGTGGTCGGGGAGGTGATGAAGCGTCTCCACGTTCTGTATCTTTATCCTGGCTCCAGTCTCGGGGGTCCGTCCTGCTCTGTGGTCCCGGGTCCGGCGCTCTCCCCCCGGGGGTCCCGGCGCTCTCTCCCCCCGGGGGTCCCGGCGCTCTCTCCCCCCGGGGGTCCCGGCGCTCTCCCCCCGGGGGTCCCGGCGCTCTCTCCCCCCCGGGGTCCCGGCGCTCTCTCTCCCCGGGGGTCTGGCGCTCTCTCCCCCCGGGGGTCCCGGCGCTCTCTCCCCCCGGGGGTCCCGGCGCTCTCTCCCCCCGGGGGTCCCGGCGCTCGCTCCCCCCCCGGGGGTCCGGCGCTCTCCCCCCCGGGGGTCCCGGCGCTCTCTCCCCCCCGGGGGTCCCGGCGCTCTCTCCCCCGGGGGTCCCGGCGCTCTCTCCCCCGGGGGTCCCGGCGCTCTCTCCTCCGGGGTCCTGGCGCTCTCCCCCTCCCCCCCGGGGGTCCCGGCGCTCTCTCCTCCGGGGGTCCCGGCGCTCTCCCCCCGGGGTCCCCCCGCTCTCTCTCCCCCGGGGCCCCCCGGCCTCTCTCTCCTCCGGGGTCCCGGCGCTCCTCCCCCCCGGGGGTCCCTGCGTCTCTCCTCCGGGGGTCCCGGCGCTCTCTCCTCCGGGGGTCCCGGCGCTCTCTCCTCCGGGGGTCCCGGCGCTCTCTCCTCTTCATCCTGTTCCCACTCAGGAAATCTGAAATTCTCCATCAGAGTATTATAGCACAGCTGGATGTTTTGTAATCAAGGCGCAGGATATGCTAATGAGGCGGAGCGCCGCCGCCGGGCGCTGACCGGAATATTAACCGCTGATTCGTGACCTGAGGTCCCTCTCGGCTCCGTCCTGTTATTAGAGGCCCCGGCTGCTCACCTGCTCATATCAGGCAGTCGCTTGAGTAGTAATTACAGACTGGAGGGACTGGATCCAAGTATCCGACTGATTGTTCTAAGGTCACCCCATAACCAAAGAAGTAGTAGTCGCCTCCTCCCCAAATCCGCACCATCTGGAACAGTCTAAAGGATGCGGGCGGAGGGTGCTCACTGTCCACCTCGCTGGCCCCTAATCTGTGACAACTCCCAGCATGCCAGGCTATGCTGGGAGTTGTAGTTTAACAGCAGTTGTATGCTTGTGACCCTGGAATATGTCAGTAACCTATAGATGCTGTGTATGGGGGTCTGTATACAGCAGGAGGCATGCTGAGTGTAGCCTATAGGTGCTGTGTATGGGGGTCTGTATACAGCAGAAGGATGCAGGGCATGCTGGGAGTGTAGCCTACAGGTGCTGTTTATAGGGGTCTGTATACAGCAGAAGGCTGCAGGGCATGATGGGAGTGTAGCCTATAGTGCTGTGTATAGGGGTCTGTATACAGCAGAAGGATGCAGGGCATGCTGGGAGTGTAGCCTACAGGTGCTGTTTATGGGGGTCTGTATACAGCAGAAGGCTGTGCGGCATGCTGGGAGTCGGGGGGAGGGGGCGAGGTGCCAAACATAGGTTATTCTTAATGCTGCGCGTGGATGAAGGGGCGAAACATTACAGTGGCCCTCCTCCCCCATCCAAACCCCTCTGTTTCCACCAGAACCCTCTATCCTTCCCCAGCATCAGATCCTGGCCCTCTGCACCCCGCTTTTTTTCCCCCCTTTGACCCGTTTCCCTCCTTTCCCCCCCCCCTTCACCCGTTTCCCTCCCCTTTTCCCTCTTTCCCCCCCCTCTCGCTTTCCCTCTTTCCCCCCCCTTTTCCCTCTCCCCCCCCTTTTCCCTCTTTCCCCCCCTTTTCCCTCTCCCCCCCCCCCCTTTCCCCTTCCTGCCTCCGCACCTCTCCCTCTGCCTCCCTTCTTCCTTCCCTCTGCACCCCTCTCCCTTAAAATAGTTAATAAAAAGAAAAAGGCCCCTGTCTTACCACGCCTCCTCCCTTTCCGCCCGGTACAGTGTGTGGACCTGGGACTGGATAATCCATCCTCTTTGCTGTTTTTGGTTTTTCTCCGTCTTGCTGTTCTCTGGGTCTTTTTGTTCCTCATTGTTAATCCTTCCCGGCGGCGGTGACGCTGCCCATGCGCTCTGCACCTCCGCACCCGCAATATCATAGTCTGCCCGTCCGACACCAAAGAAGCACAAACCTGACCAAAGCCGCCTGGGGCGCTGGCCTTAAAGGGCCGGCTCAGTTTTCTGAGACTAGAGCTTATTCAAGCTTTTGCGTTTCGGCCGCGCCGTTCCTGGGAGTCACGGCTGTCGTCTTTGGAGATCCCCGGGGAGAGCCCGATCTCGTCGCCCCAGAGGTGGCTGGGTGTAGCCTCTCCCCGGCGCCGCTCACGTGGACCGGCCCCCGCCGCGAGGAGTGGACCGGCCCCCGCCGCGAGCAGCCCCCTCAAGGGATCTTTAGTTAATGTCAGGCTTGAGGGCGGCTGCAGAGTCATCACCTCCAGGGCAGGAGAAGGTTCCTCGAAGGGTCGTGCAGGCGCCGCGGAGGACGCCATATTGTCTGCTTTAAAGGGTTAAACCTCCAGGGACCTTGTCGCGAGTCGCTTCTAAAAGTGATAAGAAATCGTGTGAAGCTTCCAGAACTTATCACTTCACAAATATTTTCTTACTTCTTGCTGTCCCCAATCTCTAGACCACTCTGCTCCCCTCCCCCCCGTGTCCTCCCGGGCTCTTCTTCCCCCACCACCATCTCTGGACCCCTCTTCCTCTCCCATCACCATCTCTGGACCCCTCTTCCTCTCCCATCACCATCTCTGGACCCCTCTCCTTCCCTAAACCCCATCTCTGGCCCCCTTTTCCCCTCTCCCTCCCATCTCTCGACCCCTCTTCCTCTCCCCCACCATCTCGGGGACCCCCCCTTCCTCTCCCATCACCATCTCGGACCCTCTTCCCTCCCATCACCATCTTTTGGCCCCCTCTTCCCCCTCTCCCCATCTCTGGCCCCTCTTTCCCTCCCCCATCCCCATCCGGGGAAACCCCCTCTTCCTTCCCATCACCATCTCTGGACCCTCTTCCTTCCCCCATCCCCATTTTGGGACCCCTTTTTCCTCCCCCCATCACCATCTCTGGACCCCTCTTCCTCTCCCATCACCATCTCTGGACCCCTCTTCCTCTCCCATCACCATCTCTGGACCCCTCTTCCTCTCCCATCCCATTTTGGGCCCCCTCTTTCTCCCATCCCCTTTCCGGGACCCCTTTTTCCTCCCCAAACCACCATCTACTGACTCCTCTTCCTCTTCCCCCTGCCATGCGGGAAACCCTGTTCCTCCCCCCCCCCGCCCTCTTGCCCCCTCCCCCCCCGCCCCACCAAATCTACAGACCCCTCTTCCTCGCCCCCCCCACCATTTGCGGACCCCTCTTCAACTCCCCAACCCCCCCCCCCCCCCCACCCGGCCATCTCTTGACCCCTCTTCTCCCCTCCTCCCCCCACCACCGTCCCGGGACCCCCTCTCCCCCCCCCCCCCCATCTGGGACCCCTTTTTTTCCCTCTGCCCCGCTGTCTCCAGACTGCCCCCCCCCGGTCTCCAGACCCCTTCGCCCCTCCGTTTCCCCAGACGTTTCTGCTCCCTCCCCCCCCCCCCCGCCATCCCCAAAAAACCCCTTTTCCCCAATTCCTCTTTTTCCTCCCCCTTTAAACCCCCTCTGCCCCCCTAGCAGATCCCCCGTTGTTCTTACCGCTATTCCCATGATGCATTGCCAGTTTTGTTCACCCCCTTCTGCCCCATCGCAGGGCGACTGTCCCCAAATTGTGCCGCACATACAGGCTTTCCCCCTCGCAGCGTCGGGCAGAGTGTTGCACTCCCCTGCGGGGGAGGTCCGAAAAACAGAAAGGGCGCTCAATGGGAACAGGGGGGGAACACTTTTCAGCGCACTGTGTGACCCCCACCGAAGCTCCCGGGGTGCACAGGAAGAAATGTGCGGATTGTGGGGCAATTTTTGCAGTTTTTGGGTAAAATTACGCTAAATTTAAATTTTTTATTTCACAGTTAATATTGGGGTTATGGTCACATGGGGCAGGTCGGTTGTGGATTTTGGCGCAGATTATGTTTATTTTAGGGGTTTGGCCCACTGGGGGGATTTGCGTGGTTTTTTGGTGCAGATTATATTAATATTCGGGGTATGGTCACATGGGGCGGCGGTTTTTTTTTGGGCGCAGATTAGTTTATTTTAGGGTTTATCACACAGGCGTTTTGTGGGATTTGTTTGAGGAGTTCTCGAATTATCATATTTTCCTACATTGCCTTCAATTGGAGATGGCAAAATCTGCACTAAAAATTGCAGATAAACCTATCCTGCAGATTCTATCTTCTATTGAAATAAATATAGAGAAAATCTGCATTAAAGTATGAAACAAACCCACAACTCATCTGTGACAAAATCTGCAGCAGATCGGCCCCATGAGAACAAACAAAATCTATTCATTTGAAAACTGCAAATGTTTCTGTAATTTTGAGGTTTTTACTCCAGATCTGTTACGGATTTTGGTGCAGATGAGGCTGATATGAAAAGGGTTCATCCAGACAAACGCAGTTTTTTATTTTTTTTTTTTTACATTGGCTTCAAAAGTAGACGCAAAAAAAACGCTTTAAAAAAAACCGCAGATAACTATTTTCCTGCTGTTTTTTTTCTCTTCTCTCATTGAAGTCAATCTTTCACAGCAGATTTGTTAGAGCTTTTGGTGCAGATTGGGCTGATGTTCAGGATGTGATAAGGGGGGTGGTGGGGGGGATTTTGTCACAGATTTCGGTTTTTCAGATTTTTTAAAAACTTTTATGCAGATTTTTCTGCAATGGGGGAGAAGGTAAAATCTGCAGGAAGAATTTATATGCAAATTAGAGTGCAAATTTTGTCTTCTCACATTGAAGTCAATCTAGAAAAATCATCTACAACTTGCCCGCATCAAACCCTCAGCAGATCCGCCGCATGTGAACGGATCCTAAAGCAAAACGCTCAATGTAGCAATAAACTGCAGTGTGAATCCGCAGAAAAATGTGCAAAACAATTCACTGGGATTTGTGCGGATTTTTTTACTTTCCCAAATTTCAACGCAAAATCGCATGACAAGTTTTGTGTCGCAATTTTGTGCGGATTCTTCTTGCAGCGTCAGGACTAATTTTTTTAGACCCCCCGGTTCGTACAAAGCCGTGGATTTTGTGTGTAAATCCGCAGCATTTCTATCCCTTATTTGTTTATACATACCGGGGTGTTCATATAATGTGTTATAAACAAAAGCAACAATCTCCACAATGCAGCACAGCGGCTTTACAACAGTGCAGCGCGGCGGCTTTACAGCAATGCAGCGAGGCGGCTTTAAAAAGCAGCGCGCAGCGGCTTACAGCATGGAGCCGGGGGCTTTAAAAGCAAAGGGGCGCGGCGGCTTTACAGCAATGGAGCGCGGCGGCTTTACAGCAATGCAGCGCGGCGGCTTTACAGCAATGCAGCGCGGCGGCTTTACAGCAATGCAGCGCGGCGGCTTTACAGCAATGGAGCGGCGGCTTAAAAAGCAATGGGGCGCGGGGCTTTACAGCAATGGACGGGCGGCTTTAAAAAAGCAATGGAGCGCGGGGCTTTAAAAGCAATGGGCGCGGGGGTTTAACGCAAGGACGGCGGCTTTACAGCAATGCAGCGCGGCGGCTTTGCAGCAGTGGAGCGCGGCGGCTTTGCAGCAATGGAGCGCGGCGGCTTTGCAGCCATGCAGCGCGGCGGCTTTGCAGCCATGCAGCGCGGCGGCTTTACAGCCATGCAGCGCGGCGGCTTTACAGCCATGCAGCGCGGCGGCTTTACAACCATGCATTACGCAGCTGGATTCACTTTTTTTCTTCTTTTCCAGGTCCAGTAAGACGATGAATCTGTGTTCAAAATGTTTTGCGGGTGAGTACCTATCCCCCCTTGATACTTGCTGTACCCCCCCACCCCCCTCTCCAATAAATCCCCAAAATTCTTAAATTTTGCATGTTTTACACCGGAAAAAA
>JAODAL010054948.1:0-24291 GCA_025379985.1 Phyllomedusa bahiana | reverse complement strand
AGGCGGCAACGGTTCGGGTCAAGAACTGGAGCAAGAGGGTTGGGTAAAAACAAGTCAGAAAACAGAAGAAGTTTTCTCTAAGGCAGTAACGCACTAAAATCCGAAAAGGGTGCCCCCGGAAAGGGAAGGGGGGTTAAATGGGGTCCCCTGCCACCTTAGCCAATAATGGGCGTACGCCCCTTTAAAATCCTTAACCCGGGCACCCGCGCCTAAGGCACGGGCTGCGCACTCCGGGCCCCCGGGAAACGGGGGGGACCGGGAGCGCGAAGGTAACGGGACCCGGGACCCGACCCCCGGGCCCGCAGGGCCCCCGGGACCCCGGGGGGGCCCCGCCGATGCGCCCGCACCCCGGCGAAGGCGCGGACCACCGGACGGCGGTCGCAAAATCCGCTGATATAAAACCCCCCACCACGGTCACGCAAACCCCCCCCGCTTATCGCCGTAAAAAAGGTCCAGGCCCTTAAGCCGGGGCCTTCTTGGAGCAGCCTCTGTTCACCCCCGCGATGTCAAATCCCCCCTTTGCCGAAACGCATAAGTGGGGCAAGAACCTTAAGGGGTTAACCACCACCAACATGTCTAGTCCACACGAATGCATATTGAAATGGGGGGAACCTGGCCAAAAAACCAACCGACCCCCGGCCTCCAACCACTGTCAAACCCTTTTTGTCCCGCCTCCTCCTCCCCCGCCAAAAACCAAGCGTTCCTCAGCTCCCCATGTCCTCAATTTTATGATCGGGGATCAGCCCCGTTTTCACCCTCCACCGTCCCCCAGTACCACACACCCCCAAGACCCACCCCTCCCCCCTTTCCTTCCGCCAGTTTGACCCTTTCCCACGCCACGGGGCCAGTCTACACCAGCCTTTTTTTCCCCCCTCCAAAAGGTTTGGGGGGAGCAAAAAACCTTAACCCAAACCATCCCAAAGCCAAAACCTGAATGTCCTTTGCCACTTTGGCCTTGGAAATTTGCCTTTCCGTCTGAGGCACAGGGGGGTTCCGCCACGTCAGGGCCCTCGCCGCCCCCAATCCCATGCCGACGGGCTTTTTTTTTTTTTTCCCCAAAAGCCGTCCCTGCCCGGGCCAGCCACGTGTCATCTAAAATTTCAAGCCTTGTCTTTCATCTGTGTCCAAAAGTCCATCCACCACCAAACCCCCATGACATAACAGGGCCAAAGGGCCGCTAATCTCTTTGACAGCTCACTGGTGACTGGTGGATTCTCTGGGGTGACGGGGGCTCCGGGCCCGGGCGCACGCTCTTCAAAACCGCAGGGATGGTGCAGGGCTCTTTCCCCAAGTCTTCTGGTGGCATCACGTGCTCAGTGACACCAGCGTAGTTGAAATTAATCTGCCTTGGAGACCCGTCCACACACAGTCAGGAGCGTGGACGGCACTAAGCAACGAGAACCGAGGCGCTGGCATGGGTGACAAGAACCTTGTGCCAGCAATGGTGGTGTGCGATAACGGGCGAAATCTGCTGGCCTCCCTTAGATCGGTAGGCTGGAGCACATCCCTATGCCTGGCACATGTCATGAACCATGTCTCCAGAAATTTCTAAAGTAGCTGACCCGGCTGGACTGCCCGCAGACGAAGGCTCGAGGACTGAGTTCGCACTTCCGCCGTTTCGCCACCCCATGCTATTCACCCCGCTGGCTGCGTTTTGCAGGCCGTCAGCTCGGCCTCTCTCCGCGTCAATCCGTTCTCATTGTTACGTGCGAACACTCAGTGAATCCACCCTCCACATGCTCCAGCGATTGTGTTGCAGCAGCTATCTCATCCGTGCGCACCGCCGCTATGCCGCTCGCCAGCCGCTCGATCGTTAAGGTCACGTAAGCCGCTACAGTCGCTAAGCCTATCGGCTTAGGCGTCTTAGGACCCTTGGCGGTATCGGCAGCGGTGGGCGGGACTAACTGAATGTGCGTCCGCCGGACGCACATACAGTTTAGATGCTCAGCGGATCAGAGAGCTCCGCGGAGTTATCTGTCCGCAGTCATGAGGAATGCGCTCTGTGCGCGCCGAGTAGCACAGCTACAGTCGTGCGTGCGCGTCATCACGCTGTTGCCCGCTGGCCGCTGGCCTGTTGACGTCACAACATAACACCGCTAAGAAAAGACCGGGAGCACCGACACGACAGCGGCAGTTGAGCGAGGTCAGGTAAGTGCTGTCAGGGTAATACTTTTAATTAAGCGCCTATCATGCTGGGAGGCTATTACTACTGTTTATATGTGCATGAGGGGGGCTATACAATTTTAATGTGCGAGCGAGGGATGCTATAATCTACTGTAAGATGTGCAGGGAGGGGGTGCTATTATCTACTGTTATATGTGACAGGAGACGGCGGGTGCTATTCATCTATTGTTATATGAGCAGGGAGTGGGGGGGGCTATTATCTATTGTTATATGTGATGCATGGAGGGTTGCCTATTTATCTATTTTATTATATGTGCAGGGAGGGGGCTACTTATCTTACTGTTATATAGTGCGATGCGGGTGTGCTGATTATCTACTATTATATGTGCAGGGAGGGGGGCTGTTACTATTTGTATATGTTGCAGGAGGGGGGCTATTCATCTATATTATATGTCAGGAGGGCTGCTATTTATCCACTGTTATATGTAGCAGGAGGAGGCTTTTATCTATTGTTATATTCAGGGAGTGGGGTCTTTTATATCTATTATATTGTGCAAGGTGAGGGGGGCATATTATCAAATGTTATAAGTCAGGAGGGGGCTTATATCTACTGTTATATTGTGTGCAGGGAGGGGGGCTATTATCTACTGCTTATAATTGCAGGAGGGCGGGCTATTAACTACTATTATATGTGCAGGAGGGGGTGCTATTAATCTAACTGTTATATGTGCGAGGAGGGGGCTATTATCTAACTGTACATAGTGTGCAGGGAGGGAGCTAATTAACTACGATTTATATGTGCAGATGGGGGAGCTATTACTACAGTTAAATGTGCATGGAGGGCTATTATCTATTGTAAAAGGTGGAAACAGGGAGGGGCTATTATCTACTACTGTTCATTTTGTGCAGGGAGGGATGCAAATATCTACAATATATAAATATGCATGGGAGGGATGCTATTATCTTCTACTGTTATTGTGCAGGATAGGGGGCTCATATCTACTGTTATATGTGCAGAGGGATGCTATTTATCTACTATAAAATGTGCAGGAGGGGTGCTATTACTACTGTATATGTGCAGAGGGAGGCGGGCTATTAGTCATACTGTTAAATGTCAGGGAGTGAGGGCTATTATCTACTATTATATGTGACAGGGAGGGAGGGTCAATTATCTACTATTATATGTCAGGAGGGGGGGCTATTTATCTACTTATATACGTGCAGGGAGGAGCTATAATCTACCTACATTGTGGCTGTGAGGCCTATAATCTACTTACAATGTGCTGTGAGGGCCTATAAGCTACTACATATGTGCTGTGAGGCCTAAAAGCAACCTAAAAATACACGTGCAGTGGGTCCTATAAGCTATCATATACCTGCTGGGGACCTAAAACCTGCTAATATACCTGCAGGGGGGACCTAAGACCATGCCTATATACCTCGGGGGACCATAAACCTTGCCAATATACTGCTGGGGACCTAAACCTCCTATAACCTACTGGTGGGACCATAAAACTTTACCTATATACCTACGGGGATCCATAAACATGCCATAATGATACCTACTGCGGGGGATCCATAACCATGCCCATATACCGCTGGGATGGATCAAAAACCTTCCATATAGCCTGCTGGGGGACCAAAATACCTGACCCATATACCTGCTGGGGGATCCATAACCTCCATATACCTGCTGGGGAATCCATAACCAGCCTAATATACCTACCTTCTTGGGGACATATAAACTTGCACACCTAACCTACTGGGAGCATATAAAAGTAATATTACCATCTACTGGGGGGCGAATAACTTACTTGTGGACCCATTTACCGTCTATCACTGGGGACACATAATTACTGCGTGTGAAGTCGCAAACTAAGTCGTTAAGCCGTTTAGTTAAGGCCTCAAGACAAGATCAGTTTTGATAAGTTAGTTAGCAATCGACCCGCGGACCACCAGTCGGTTGTTTAAGCCAGTTGTATAAGGCTCAATTCGATATTTAAGACCTTTAGTCAATCGACTCCGGGAACTAGCAGCAGAGCAATGCCATTACCAGTACGAAGTGACACATGGCCTGACAAGCAAGCGTTACGGACCTCGGGGTGTTGTTGAACCACCGAGAAGTGGAGGCAGGTGAAAGAGCTCGTGCACCATCCTTGCCAGTTTTGAAAGAAGCCACCAAATATGGTCATTGCGGACAAAGCCCTTGTCAGCTGAGCAATACGTGTTGATCTTAGTCAGGAACGATCGTTGGACACTCTAGAAACACAGACCCGCCAGCGACGGAGTGAGACGGAACACGAATGCAGACATACGGAGCCCTTTCCCTCCGGTCAAATCCACAACCCGACAGTCGTTCACAATTTCATCGTCTTTCATTAGACAGAGGTTCGGGTCCAGAGGCTATCAAGGAGCGCATCAGCTCCTCAGGGTGCATCATCTCAGGCAAGTCAGGCTGAGTTGAAGTCTGTGCCGAGGCAGCGAGGGAGAGGATGGTATTCCTAGACACCGATGTACCGACCGCCCTGCCTTGGAAAGAGTTGGCGCGAATGTGAGTGCTTGGATGAGAAGATGAGGAAGATCAGTTTTCTAGTGCCTTCCTCGACCCAGAGGCTTGGAATCAAAGCTCCAATCCTCTCAATGAGTGCTGGTATGCTCCACTTCCTCCAACATGATCCCTCCGCTATTAAGGCCATCAAAATGGAACAACAGTTACTGGGTGCCACCCTCCTGGATCCCCGGTACAAAACAAAAATCACACTTTCCTCCACCCACCCCAAATAGAGAGTAAAATGCAGGAAATGGCGGAGACCTTTGCTGATTGAACAAACTGGAGACATCTGTTGCTGTCTGCTTCACGTTCCCCAAATGTTCACGGTGGAACAACAGCAGGACGTGAACAGCATGAAGAGTGCCAAGTACGTAATAGTAGCGTCAGCCGCAGGCAAGTTGCAGAAAGCCTAATGGGTGACCTCTGCAATCTTTGGTTTCCCACCTCACCAACCATGCCAATGCTGGGACACACATCCAACACACAGAGTCGCTTTAAGATCATGGTGCACGACTATCTGCTTCTCAACAACCGATGTTTTTGCATGTGTTCTCGACCCAATAACTTCGGTACCAAAATGGACGAATGTCCCCCGAGCTGCTCGTCATCGACATAGAGGTGTTGTCCTGCCCAGCACCAGCGTCATATCTGATCGGGAAATAAACCTTCCACAGCACCGCTGGAGAGTTCATTAACAGACAAAACGCATCCGGCTTTCCACAGATAATAGTGGATCGTTTGACTTCAATCAAGATAATCAGGCTGATCTCTGTTGATGGTTTGAGGCCACTCAATTGCCGAGTCACCGATTAGTTTGCCAGTCCTACTTCAATTCCTTTCAAACAGAAATGAGTCCCTCTGAAAACTTTATTTTTAAAAAAGATCATATACTTACTGCAATATTTATATTCTCTTTTCCCCAACAGTTTCATTTTGCTGGTTTTGCTGTGAGAGACTAGTAAAAGACAGCAAGGTTTTCATGGCAACACCGTATTTCATTTACTCACTTTTCTATCTTATGAAGTTTTTCGCATTGTCAAAGGTTATTGATGACAATGATTGCTGTGAGATACAGGCCATAATCATGTCCTTTGGAACAGAAATAGTGGCTTCTAAGTGGGCATTTCTCCATCACAATTTTTAATATGGCTGATATAGTCCATATATATAATTTTTTTGGGTCATGTAAGCTGTGAGATACAGCAATAATCAGGTCCTTTGGACAGAATGTCGCTATCTAAGTGGCATTTCTCCTCACAAATTTATAACAGTGCTTGAGGAAGTCATTTTTATATAATTTTTTAGGGTCATGCTGCTTTGTAAATGCATCAATACTACAGGTCCTATTATTAAAAAAAAAGTTGTTTTCCTTACAGACATTTGTTCTTCACAATTGACCAAAGTTGGCTCAAGAAGGGTCATGCTTATGGAAATTAGGGGTGCATTTTGCATGTGACATTCAGCTATACGACAGGTCCTATTCTAAAAATGTTCTGTTTTCTAATAGACATTGTTCATCACAATTGTCCAGAGTGCTCAAGGTGATGGTGCTCTGAAAGAAATCAGGAATAGGTAGGACACTGTTAATGGACACATATTGCAAATGACTTGTTTTTGCAAATCTTTAACAAAGCTATCAATCCCTGTAATTGCAGACAACCCATTAATACCAATGAAAAAAAGAGGAAACAAAGACATTGGTGCGGATTCCATCCTATTTAAAAAGAGTGCTTTCTAGAATTAAAGTACTAAAAACTGCCTGTACAAAATAGCTTGTTTAAAAAAATTCCTCTGAATTGTACAAGGGGGAGTACAGAAAAACCTTGACCAGATGTGTTATTCTGAGGACATGATTATGGAGCAACGGAAGAGAACAAAGTATAACAGTAGACCATTTCCATCCACAACGTTCGAGTAAAATGAGAAAAAGAATGCCAAGATAAAGGTCACCTGGGAGTAAAGGACGATTTTACTCACCATATTTCCCAAGTGAAGGCTCAATTGTTCCACACTCATACAGAGGGCAAGCGTCTTAAACCCAGTATGACTGTGAACATCAGGAAAGGCTGGAGGTACTCACAACACCGCTTCACCGCACTCCTGCATCAGCACGACAGTTTGTCTTGCCTTGCGTCAACAGGAGCACTTTTACCTCGTGTTAATAGATTACGGACGCCAGCCCCATGGCTTTCACACCAGGCACCCACTTTACCCGGCCTGGTCATGCTGTGGACCCAGGACTGGTATAGTCAATGTCCATCTGGAAACTAAAATGGTGGTTGTAAAGACTCCTTTTCCGGCACTTTTTAACAATGTGTGGGGTTCATGCAGGTTTGCGGGCTCAATGCATTGGCCCAGGACAGGTATAGTCAATGTCCATTCAACTAAAAATGGTGTGTTGAAAGACTCCTTTTTATCCCGGCACATTTTTAAATGTGGGGGTCATGCAGGTTTTGGGGCCTCATGCTGTGATCGCAGTACAGGGATATTCCAATGTCCAGACCTCAAGTAACATGAAGTTCAAATCATACTGCCTTCTGGCACTTTTTAATTATGTTGGGTGATGCAGAGGTTTTAAGGTAATTGCTGTGTACAAACCAAAAGGGATAGAAATTGGTCTGGTGACTTTTTCTGTGACTTTTATAACCTAAATTGTAGTTGCCTAAGATGTAGCACGATATCCATTTAGACTGTGTGAGTATGATTAATTTCAGGCTCTCCAGCCTTTTTTGGTGTATATAATGAAAGTTGTTGATTGCTCTCCCCTAGACTTTAAATTGTCATCCCACGCGCATAATCGATGCTCACTATCAAAAAAACCTTATCGATAGCAGTCCAGACTGATCGACTATCGAACTAACGATCTTGATAGCCAACAAGCAATCGCATCACACTATATCACAAGCAAAGGTTATTAGCAGACTGTATCTCATATGTTGTATTGGCGTAGAAAACACGCAATTGTAAACACCGCTAACAAAGTCTACTATTCTTGTGCAGCGTAATTCCTTGGCGCAATTTACATCCAGGGTTAATTAAGCGTTTTATGGCTGTTTTCTGACAAAAAATAAACCGTCTTCAATCTCTAATGCCAAAAAATATAAAATTTTCCTTAGCCCTAGATTCACAAGCAAAGGTTAATTACAACTGTAAATCTCTTGTTGTGTGTCGTAGAAAACACGCAATGTAACAACGCTATCAAAGCTACTATTTTTGTGCGGTCTCAATGCTTTGGCGCCCAATTTAACATCCAGGGGTTAATAAGCATTGTTTTGCTGTTGTCTGACAAAAACATTAAAAAAAAAAAAAAACCGTCTTTTTCAATGCCCAAAAATATACATTTTTACCTGTAGCCTAAAATACACAAGCCAAAGGTATAATTACAACTGTAATCCTCTTGTTGTGTTGGGCGTAGAAACACGCAATTTGTAACACGCTACAAAGCTACTATTTTGAGTGCGCTAATTCTTTGGGCGCAATTACATCCAGGTTTAATTTAAGGCGTTGTTTTGCTGTGTGCTGACAAAAATAACACCGTCTTTGTCAACGCCAAAATATATACATTATTCCTGTAGCCTAATTCACAAGCAAGAGGTTAAATTACAACGGTATCTCTTTGTTGTGTGGCGTAGAAAACACGCAATTGGTGACACACGCTACAAAGCTACTAATTTGGCGACTCAATTCTTTTGCGCAATTTACATCCAGAGGTATTACTTTAAGCGTTTGTTTTTGTGCTGGTGTGCTGACAAAAATAAACCGTCTTTTTCAACGCAAATTATATAAATTTTTCCTTTAGCCTAGTTCACAAAGCAAAGGTTAATTACAATGTATCATCTTGTTGTGTGGCGTAGAAACCACGCAAGTTGTACACATGCTACAAAAGCAACTATTTTGTGGCGGCTCAATCTTTGGCGTCAATTTTACATCAGGGGTTTCCCCCCCCCCTACCCCCCCAATTAATGCGTTGTTTTGCTAGTGTTGCTACTAAAAATAAACCGTCTTTTAGTTCAACGCCAAAAAATATATAGAATTTCCTGTAGCCTAAATCCACAAGCAAAGCTAATACAACTGTATCTCTTGTTTGTTGGCGTAGAAAACACCAATGTAATACACTACAAAGGCTACTATTTAGTGCGGCTCAATTCTTTGGCGCAATTTAACATCCAGGGTTAATTAACGTTAGTTTTTGCTGGTGTGGCTGACACAAATAAACCGTCTCTTTCAACTGCCAAATTATATAGGAATTTTTCCTGTAGCCTAATTCACAAGCAAAAGTTAATTTAAACTGTATCTCATGTTGTGTGTCGCAGAAAACACGCAATTGTAACACCGCTACAAGCTACTAGTTTGTGCGTGCTCAATTCTTTGGCGCAATTTACATCCCAGGGTTAATTTAATCGTGTAGTTTTGCTGGTGTGCTGACCAAAAAATAAACCGTCTTTTTCAACGCCAAAAATATATTAATTTTTGCCTGTAGCCTAAATCACAAGCAAAGTTAATTACAACTTTATCTCATGTTGTGTGGCGTAGAAACACGCCAATTGTAACACTCTACAAACCTACAATTTTGTGGCTCAATTCTTGGCTGCAATTTACATCCAGGGGTTTAATTAAGCGTTTGTTTGTTGGGTGTGCCGGACAAAATAACCTCTTTTTCAACGCCAAAATATATAACATTTTCCTGTAGCACTAATTCACTAAGCAAAGGTTATTTACAACTGTACTCTCTGTTGTGTGGAGCTAGAAAACACAGCAATTGTAAACATTCTCCAAGCCTACTATTTTGTGGCGGTCTCATTCTTTGGCGCAATTTACATCCAGGTTATTAAGCGTTGTTCTGCTGCTGGTGTGGCAGACAAAAAAACTCGCTTTCAACGCCAAAATATATAAATTTGTCCTGTAGCCTAATTCACAAGCTAAGGTTAAGTACAACTGTATCTCTTGTTTGTGTGGCTTAAGAAAACACGCAATTGTAACATGCTACACATCACTATTTTGTGCGGCTTCATTCTTTGGCGCAATTTTTACATCCAGGGGTGAATTAAGCGTTTTTTGCTAGTGTGCGACAAAAAAAACCGTCTTTTCAACGCCAAATATATACATTTTTCCTGTAGCCTAAATCACAGCAAAGGCTAATTACAACTGTTAATCTCTGTGTTGTGTGGCGTAGAAAACACGGCAATTGTAATACACAACAAAGCTACTATCTACATATGCGAGCAAAATTCTTTGGCGCAATTTACATCCAGGGTAGATTTAAGCGTTGTTTTGCTGGTGTGCTGACACAAATAAACCGTCTTTCCAACGCCAAAATATATAAATTTTTCCTGTGCCTACTTCACAAGCAAAGGATAATTACAACTGTAATCGCTTCTTGTGTGGCGATAGAAAAACACGCAATTGGTAAACACGCTTACAAAGCTACTATTTTGTGCGGGACTCAATTCTTTGGCGCAATTACATCCAGGGGTTAATTTAAGCGTTGTTTTGGCTGGTGTCTGACAAAAATAAACCGTCTTTTCAACGCCAAAAATAAATACTATTTTTTCCTGTACCAAATTTCACAAGCAAGAGCAATTACAACTTCTCACTTGTTGTGTGGCGAAGAAAACAACGCAATTGTAACAACAACTCTACAAGCTACTATTTAGTGCGGGCTCAATTCTTTTGGCCAATTTACATCAGGGTTAATTAAGCGTTGTTTTGCTGGTGTGCTGACAAAAATAAACCGTCTTTTCAACGTCCAAAATTATATACATTATTCCTGTACGCCAAATTCAGTCCGAAGGTTAAGTTTAATCCTGTTTTACTTTTACATTTAGTAAAACACACAGTGTATTTAAACGACCCATACAAGGTACATTTTGTCCTGGCCATTTGTGGGGAGCGAAATTTATAATCCAAGGGTGTTACCC
The DNA here is from genome assembly GCA_025379985.1 of Phyllomedusa bahiana. NCBI lineage: Eukaryota > Metazoa > Chordata > Amphibia > Anura > Hylidae > Phyllomedusa > Phyllomedusa bahiana. The sequence continues at coordinate 13,698 of JAODAL010054948.1, read as the reverse complement.
AAGCTTGTTTACCTGTGGATTTCAGTTGGAGTCAAAAACAGGGTGTATAATTATCATATACAGATATCACATCATACAGTCCTGTACATTTTAGAACAAACATAATGTCAGACGAGAGGTGGGCAGGCCTCTGCACCTGCGAGTGGCAGTGGCACAAACATTCCTCTAACAGGCCCAGGTCGCAGCACAGCAAGGGACGTCGCAGCAGGGTCACTCCGTGGAGGCCACACACTGCCGCTGTCATCTAGCGGCCAAGTGTTGTTCAGCAACCCAGGTTCTTGATTGGTTTTGACTAGGTCTATTCACTCCTCCCATATGACATCTGACAAACCCCAGCCAAGAGTCGGTAGGGAACCCTCGAGAACACAAGCCAATAGTTGGCATGCCGCGGGAGCGGTCAGCGGCCCCTCACCTGTCCTCAGCCCGCCGTCTGTCCCATCCGATTCCCTCAGCCAGAGATTACTAAACAATGTGGGTCAGGGCTCGAGCGGCCACTATATATGACGAGGATGAACAAATGAGGAGGCTAGTCAGCACTACTTTGGCACGAAGAAATGGGGCCAATATCGCTGCTTCCTTGCAGAAGCGGCAAAGTATAGTTGTGAGAGTGGCATGGAAGGACATGTTGTGAGAGGTCCAGCCTCGGCATACCAAGACTGTGATGATAGACAGCAGTGACGATCTTAAACACAAATAGAAGATGATGTAGCCGACCGCAATTGGGAGCCGGGTGAGGCAAGGGAGCTTCATCATCGTCAGGAGAAGAGGCTTCAGCTTGCCGCATGCTGCAGGCGCCAAGCCAGCAAGTGGGTCGTGTGCCGTTTAGTCGCAGGGTAGCAAGCAGTGTAAGGTCGGGAGCCAAGCGGTCCACGGGTATAAAAACACCCTTCGGCAAGGTCCAGAAAAGTAGCGGCACAGGGCTCAGCGAGGCAGGGGCGGCAAGTAGTCACGCAGTGCGGAGCGTTGGCTGTAAAAATCACGATACTCCGGCGGTGTGGCAGTTCCCTTTCTAAGACACCGGAGGAAGCCAATTAATGGGTATATTGTAGAACTGTGGCAGAAATGAAGCGTGGCCAGGGAGCCTAACGTTGGCACCACGCCCTGCGTCAACACATGCGGCGTCCACCAATCCTGTGGCCTGGAGAAATGTGGGCACAGATGTGGTGGTTACCATCCTGCCACACCGACGCGCAGCAACAGCAGCAGCAGCGCCCAGTGGCCACTCCATGCCATGCAGCCATTCAAGGCTCCACCACCCTCTCAGAATGGGAGCTGTTTTCTCTTTGACATCATCTACCCGGTCCAGATGGCTCCTGCTCCTCGCTACTCATGGCGCCAGCAGTCGTTCAGCGAGTCGATTACAAAGAGACAACAGTATGCGTCCAACCACCTAAGTGCTGCAGCTGACCGTGCTCCTTCGCAAGTTGTTGGATTAGCAGTCCCTCCCTTTCAAATGGTGGACTCTGCACCATTCTGAAGAACTAATGGCTTGTGCCGAGCCGAGATGGAAGTTCCAAGCCGAATTTCTTTACCAAAAAGGCAAACCACACTTCATAAATAAGTAAACAGAAGGTGGTCAAGTCCCTTTGAGCTTATCGATTTTTCCAAGGTCACGGCAGCGCGGACGTCTGGACTGTAACTAAACAGGTCATGGCCAGTACATGTCCTTTACGGAACCACTGGGTGAATGTTCTTCCACCCAGGCACACCAACAACTTGGAACAGAGATGCGCGCTGTTCTCCTCCACTGTTGTCAAAAAAATAAAAAAAACCTGCTGCATCCATGCGCCCATTGTCCGCCTCCGTCCTCCTCACACCACACACCACCATCTCATACCTCCACAAGTACTGCTCCGTCATACCACATGTGTAGGCACAGCGTGTCACGCAGTTTCTACACCGGCTTGCCTCGCGAACGAATCAGCACAGGCAGAAACTGCTCTCCGCGTCATGCACAAGAAATGATGTGTGGCTTTCTCCGCACCGAACTGCAATCGGAACCATGGTGACGGACAATGGGAGGAACATGTGACTGCGCTGCAACCGAGGAGGGATGGTCCATGCGTCCCTGCATGGACACGTGTTCCATCTGGTTGTGAAAAAGGTTCCTGAATCTTCACCCGATCTCAGAACATTCTGAAAATTGGCCAGAAAACTGTGCAATGCACTTTATCCATTCTGTACAAATCCAGTAACACCCTCCTCGAGTTGCAGCGCAGAACGGCCTCCCCCAACACACTCGGACATATGCATGTTTTTCACATCGCGCTGTAATCCAGCCTGGCACTTTGGAACCGACTGAATGAACAGATAAAGTCCATTAAACGATTTTTGATGATCCAACAGACAAGTACTCCCTTTAGTAACTTTGATGTCAGCCCAGTGGCAGGCTCATGCGTGACACCTGCCGTTTGTTGAGGCCAATTCGAGGATGCGATGTATTTGTCAGTATTCGCCAGGACTACGGATGAATAAAACCGTCATTCCACTGCCTCATGTCCTGGAACAGATCTTAAAATCTTGTCCAGGGCAGGGGACATGGGAGAACGTGGAGACGACATCTTCGTGGCCGACATGAGATCCGGGTGGGGACGGAATGGAGGAGGAAGAGGAGGACATTGGAGCAGAAGCAATTTGTCGGTGAAATGAAGTTGATTTCTACCAGAGACAAGAGAGGATGATCAGGCAGCAGTGCTCGAGAGGTGGATGGAGATGAGGTAAGTCGAAGGCGCAGGATAGACCCCCAAGCACCGAGCAGTATACAGATGGAATGGAGGCAGGGAGCCCCCGTCGAGTCACTTGTGCAGATGGCCCGCAGGCAGCTGATTTGCCTGGCTAGTGACACAGCCGAGAATAGTCAGCAACCGCAGAGGGATGACATCGTCTCTCCCACCCTATCGGACACCCTCGCTTAACCTGTCCACCAAAAAAATGGAGCCTTTTTCCCACTATTGGAGGGAAATAAGACGAAACTCAAATACTGAAAGGAAATCCTCCGTATTCAGTTTGGTCCGCTGCCTATGTGCGGCATGTCCCTTCCTCTGTACAGGTCTTGACCCGGGGGTTCCAGCAGCGCTCACTGGGTAACTACTGCCGCGGCTGCTGGGGAAGGTGGGGGTTAGAGCATTACCATCACTCCATACAGTAGTAACCTAAGTCTGGGAATCACTGATGAGCAGCTTCCTCACCCCCAAGTGAGGAGGGCAGTCGCCAGCAGCAGCAGCAGCAGGACCTGGAGCAAGTCCTTGAACCAACAGTTGTGGCCTAACTTGGACAAGCACCTGAGCCACCTCATTTAAAGATCCGCTGTATCTACTGGGCAGCCAAACTGGATGTGTGCCGCAACGTTGTCCGAGTTTTGCAGTGGAGAAGCAATGATCCTGACCCGCCATAGTAGTGGCATCAGAGCGGTGTTTCAGTGCGCGGTGGCCAGTCGATACCCAATGAGAACCCGCTTGTCCATGGTGAAATTGTGGGAACGACGACCTTGTGTCAAAGAGTGAATCAGGCTTGATCGGCCAGGATTTCCACACACCAATGCCTTAGGCGTCAGTCCTGGGTTCAAACTAACCTGCCTCAGCCCTATTCTGATGCCGCCAACCCGCCTGATGCAACACATCTCTACAGTATTCTCCATCTGCCTACCACCATCTTTACAGGACTGGTACTTTTGCCACCACCCACCTCACACTCTGCCATTGTATGCCACTCTATGACTCTCAAGCTGCATGACTTCTGCTAGTTGCCGTGATATCCACACTGTGTCATTGTGTCCACTCGTCAGAACCTCATGCTGCTGCTGTGCTGCTGCGAAATGTCCCCTCACACTGTATCATTGTGCCACTGCCTGACCTCATGCTGCTGCCTGCCAGTGCCTCCGCTCTCAGTCATTTGTTGCCACTCTGTGGCTTCCTCCTGTTTTGCCACCACCAGAATGTCATTGTGCCACTCTCTGACTCTCATGCTGCTGCTGTGACTCTGTGCCGTCCCCTCCACACTGTGTCATTGTGCAACTGCCTGACCTCATGGCTGCTGCCACTGCCCGTGAACCTCCGCTCTCAGTCATGTGTGCCACTCCTATCTGCGGCTTCGCTCCTGTTTTGCCACCCCAGAATGTCATTAGTGGGTGCCACTTGCCCTGCGATCTCATGCTGCGCGTTGTCGTGAACCTCCACACAGTGTGGATAGTCCACTCTGTGGCCTAATACTGTTTAGCTGCCTCCAGAATGTCATTGTCCCACTGTGCCTAAATTCATACTGCTGCCAACCCGGTGACCTCCACACTGTGTTGATTGTGCCACTCTGGAGGCCTAATACTCGTTTTTTGCCGGCCTCCAGAAATGTCATTGTGCCACTGCCTGAACCTGATACTTGCTGCCTGCCTGACCCTACCACACTGTGTGACTGTGCCACTCTGGTGGCCTAATACTGTTTTGCCGCCTCCATAATGTCATTGTGGTCCACTTGCCTATCCATGCTGCTGCTGCCGTGACTCCAACACTGTGTGATTGTGCCACTCTGTGAGGCCTAATACTGGTTTTGCCCACCTCCAGATGTCATTGTGCCACTGCCTGATTCTCATACACTGCTGCCGCCGTGACCTCCACACTGTGATTGTGCCACTCTGTGGCCTAATACTGTTTTGGCCGCCTCCAGAATTGTCATGTGCCACTCGCCTGACCTCATACTGCTTGCCGCCGTGACCTTCCACCACACTGTGTGATTGTCACTCTGTGGCCTAATACTGTTTGCCAGCTTCCAGAATGTCATTTGTCCACGCCTGATTCTCATGCCTGCTGCTGTCGGTGACCATCCACACTGTATCAATGTGCCACAATATGTGGCCTCAATACTGTTCTTGGCCGCCATCCAGATGTCATCTGGGCCACTGCCTGACCTCATACTGCTGCCCGCCGTGACCTCCGCTCACCATTCAATGTGCACTCGTGGCTTCCTCGTGTTATCCACCTCCAAATGTCATTGTGCCACTGCCTGACCTCATACTGCTGTGGCTGCCGCCGTCACCTCCACACTCTGTCACTAATGTTCCCAAACCTGAGCTCTCAGCTTGTTTTTCCAGCTTTCGCTGGCATGACTTTTTTCAGGTTTACATTCCCGCTTGAGTTTTTTGGTCATTTTGCCCTCTTAAGTGCCCAGGGAATTTTTTTGTGAAGGGGATTCTAAGAGGGGGCGGCAGTCATCTGCATGTCTACTAAAACACAACATGTATGAAGACCAAACCAAGCCCCCTCTGCTTTATTTAAGATGGCACAAGTTCTGCAGCACCCTGCAGGCTCTGTGAACCCTGGAAATAGCTGCTTTTTAATGCGATTCGTGCGAAGTAATTCGGACCGAATTTATTTTTGACGGAAAATTCGGCAAAGTGACCGAATCGAATTTTTGAGAAATTCGCCCATCTCTAGTTATGTGTTTTCATACTAAAAATAAATCAATCCAAAAAACAAACATTTCCATTTAATACAAAAACAAAAATATTTATGTGAACACCTCTTTTTAAATATACTTGTGCTTTACCAAGTTTTTATGTAGCTTGATATTCTAATTTCCAACGATCTTCAGCGTCTTTTGTTTAGAACATGTGAAGAGCTTGAAATTTTCACGTCACTGAAGTTTTATAATTTGCGACACTAAAAGAGTGAAATTATTGAAACATGAGAAATAGTATAGTATTTATTATAAGGTACAAGTAAGCATTGAGTAGGCATATGGCAGATCTTTTTTTGTAAGAATTTTTTTGCAAGGCCTCTTTTGTAAGTTGGTGTTACATTTAGCATTGTGATGATAGAATGGTTTTAAGTTTTAATTGTACCTTAGGTTTGCTTTAGTATATTGGAAGCTATCTCAGGTATACGGACTTCCAAAATAGCTTTAAAATATTATACATTTACTAATGAAAGTACATTACTTTCCTATTTGGTTTTAAAGGGGTTGTCCGGGGAAGAAAATTTAAATTTTGAAAGGGGGCTAGGGGGGAAAAAATTTTTACTTGCCTCCCTGTTGCCTCTGCGTCTGTAAAGCCCCTTAAACCTTTCCCTTTTCACTTCCCGGTTCTCTCTCCTTTCACTTAGGCAGTGGCATTGCTAGCTTCCCAAAGCATCCAGGACATGTTTCCTGCTCAACAGTGCTGGGTCCGCACAGCAATTTTTATACCACATCATGAATTGTGGTATATGTTTTTACCAAAAAAAAAAAAAAAAACTTGTCCATCACCTCAACAGTATGCTGTGCAATGAAAATCAGCTGTGACAAATTTGCTCTTTCAAAAGTGCTTTTCTGTGTCTGATGTTAATCCCTTATAAATAACAGTCATACAGTTACCATAATGTACCTATACACCTAGCAAAATCTTTTCTGAAAAAAACTCACGTTTAAGGGCCCAAAAATACTATTAAGGGCAAAAAATAATATGGGTGGGCCCCCAGGTATTTGTGGCCCCGTGGGGTGTTTTTGAATGCCATGTTACAATCATAACAATAGTTGTTGGCGATTACGTTGGCCATCGACACGGTCATGGTCATGTCGCCCATCATCGACAAGATAGTCAATATCGATAGAGATTATAGCGAGACATTAAAGTTTTATGGGGGAGCAACAACACCTTCTTTCTTACACCAAACGGGGGAGAACGGGAAATAAACTCCACAACATAAATGGAAGTGCTAATCTTGGGCAACACATTGGGTTTAAAAGCCACAAAAAAAAAATCACACACCTTCACTATCCCTGTCTTGTCCCGCATGCCCCTTTAAAACCCGCTTCACCAAAATAAAAAGTGCCAGTATGATTTGAACCATCATTTTACTTGAACGGACTTGAATATCCCGTCCGGAAAAGCAGTGACCCCCAAACCTGCATGACCCCCATTTTTAAAAAGTGCCGGAAAAAGGATCTTTCAACCCCCATTTTAGTTGAACGGGACTTGATATACCTGCCCCTGGCCCGCAGTATGACCAAAAACCCTTCTGCCCCCCAAATTTAAAAATCCCGGGGAAAAGGGCTTTGAACCATGTTTTTATTTTGAACGGACATTAATTAATTGCCCTGTACCGAGAAGACCATTAAACCTGTTAAACCCAAGATTAAAAAATGACGAAATGGGAGTCTTTAAACCACCATTTTAGTTTCACTGGAAATATGCCCCCTGTCCTGGGTGCGCTTGCCCCTCCATATGATGCGGACCAATTGAGCTTCACTTGGAATATGGGGGTTTAAACGCCCTGTTCCCCCCAGGTGCCCTTTTTTTTGGGATTTTTTTTTCTCTTTTTACTCAAGTGCTGGAGGAAATTGTCTCTGTACTTTGTTCTCTGTCCATGCCCCATACCCCATGCCCCTCTAAATAACCTACTTTGGGTCAAGTTTTTGTACCTCCCTTGTAAACCCAAGGAATTTTTTTACCAGCTATTTTGTACATGAAATTTTTTTAGTATTTTAATTATATAAAACAATTTTTTAAAATAGTATGGAATCCCACAATGTCTTTGTTTCTCTTTTTTTAATTGTTTTTTAAATGGGTTTTCTCAATAAGGGATTGATGGCTATGTTAAAGATTTAAAAAAACAATCATTTTGCAATATGTGTCCATTAACGTGTCCTACCTATTCCTGTTTCTGACAGCACCATCACCTTGACCCATCTTGAAAATTGTAAAAAACAAAGTCTGTTAAAAAACCACTTTTTTTTACAATAGGCCCTGTAGTCTAGCTCATTTCCAGCAAAATCCCCCCAAAAAATTCAAAACTGACAATTGTGTGGAGCGGTTGCTTTAACCCATGAAGGACAATTGGCGATGCTGTTCTTTACTGGATTCACAGGGCCCCTGACCCGCGTGACAGGCCTGAGGGCCCTGAACTGCGATCCGCTGGTTGCGTGTTTTCGCCAGACTGGAAGGGACCTTCTCTGTACCTTTACCTCCAGTGTCCCCCCTCTTTGTTGCTTCCCCTGAATTTCCCTCCATGTTCAGAAATAATAAATTTGAGAAGGTATGGAATATTTTTGGGAAAGTCTTTTTTAAAAAGACGGCAAATCACACCCATTCTCAAATCCCTCAATCAAAAAAAATTGTGGATTCAAATTTAACTGCAAGGTGTCTATAAAACAAATCGGGAAACTGGCAAAAGTGAAAAAACGTATCTGTTTTTATTCGTAAATAAAAGGTTTTTTTGGCCCCTTTAAATTCCCCCTGTGGTGACTATAAAATTGTGGATTCAAATTTAATGCAAGGTGTCTATCAAAAAATCTGGCTGGGCAAAAGTGAAAAAAAAACCCGTATCTGTTATTTTGTAAATACAAGATATTTTTGGCACCTTTCAATTCCCCGTGGTGGACTATAATTGTGTTTTCAGTTTTTAAGTGCAAGCTGCCTCAATGAACAAAGCTGTAGTGGCAAAAGTCAAAAAAAAAAGTACTTTTATGTATGTATATACAAGATTTTTTTGGACCTTTAAATTCACCTTTGGGTTTTAAAAATTTTGGATTAAAATTTTAAGTGCAAGGGTCTATCAACAAACGGACTGGGAAAAAATCAAAAAACACGTACGTTATGTATTGTATAATAAAAAGATATTTTTGGACCTTTCAATTCACCTTGGTGATTTAAAATGTGGATTCAATTTAAGTGCAAGGTGTCTATCAACAAATCTGGACTGGGCAAAAGTGAAAAAAACACGTACTGTTAGTATTTTTATAATACAAGATTTTTTTGGGCACTTTAAATTCCCCTTGGTGACTATAAAATTGCTGTTTTCAGTTTTAAAGTGCAAGCTCCCTAATGAACAAAGCTGTAGTGCCCCAAACCCAAAAAACACGTATCGTTAGTATTCGTATAATACAAGATTTTTTTTGGCACCTTTAAATTACCTGTGGTGATATAAAATTGCTGGATTAAAATCAAAGTCAAGGGTCTATAAACAAATCTGGACTGGGCAAAAGTGAAAAAAAACACTATCTGTTTGTATTGTATAATACAAGATATTTTTGGCCCTTTTAATTCCCCGGGGGTTGACAAAAAATTGCTGGATTAAATTTAAGTGAAAGGTGTCTATCAACAAATTGGATGGGCAAAAGTGCAAAAAACACGTATCTTTATGATTCGTATAAACAAGATTTTTTTGGCACCTTTTAAATTTCCCCTGTGGTGCTATAAAATTGCTGGTTTCAAATTTAAGTGCAAGGGGGTGATATATCAAAAAAGGTAATGGGAAAAATTTGAAAATGAACACCATCTGAAATGTTTTATGTAAAAAAAGTGGAGTTTTGCACCTAACAAAGAGACCTGCAGTTACTGGGGAAAAATGTGTATCCTAATAAAATTCAGGCTCCCAATATCAAGGAAATATTTCAAAAAAAAAAAAAAAAAAAAAAAAAAACCCTTTTTTTTAAAAAAAAAAAAAAAAATTTCTACCTAATTATAAAATTTTCCAATCTTTTTCTAACTAAAATTTTAAGGATCACAGCTAAAAGTAAGGTTTTTCTGTGAAGAAATAGAATAATTTCGCGGGGTTTTTGGGGACACGCAGAGCGCACGTCCCATGCTATGAACGCTGAGAGCACTGAGGCTGAACAGGGAAAAGCTGTTCTATGAAAAAAAGGGCATGTGTTTTTCCCGCCCAAACCAAAAATACACATCCCAGTCATGAAAGCGCAACAAAAATTCACCCTGCTCTATTCTGTAATATTTTCTGGGGGCCAAAATGACAGGAACCCGAAAATGGCGCGATTTAATTGATGATGACGATTTTAACCTAAATTATCGCATGATCTAAAAAATCTGATCACCATAAAAACTGTGCCGATTTCAACTTTGTCGATAATAATCGCTCAACACTAATAATGAGACATGAAACATATATTGTCAACAAAACAAAAAAACAATAATAGCGGGCAAGGAAAGCATATTAATTTTGTAAGTAGGAGGAGCAACCCTCCTTACAATGCATAATAAACAATACAGAGACATTTTTGCTCTAAAAAACCCAACACAAAGCAAAAACATTTCATGTAGAAAAAGAGATTAGAGCCCTGAACTCCTCACACCACAGGAACTTTCAGTCTTTTCATGAGTAAGCAATATCAACCTCCAAGTATTACTTGGTGAAATGTAAGGGGCTCATGAGTTGTTTAATTTCCCCATCATTAAGAAAACTACAAATAAAGGGAGCCCATCTTTGGAAATATTTTCTTGTCTGAGTCTCTTTTGACCTCTCCACATCTAATCTGTCCATATGAATGTGGGACTTTATATGTTAAAGCGCTTTAGTAAACCAGGGTGTGTCCAAATCCAGTCATTTGGCCAAGAATATATGTTTGCTGAGTGATGTGAATAAGTTGAGAATGCTTTGTCAACGGGGGTAAATCATGAAATAAAAGTGTGTTAGATACTAAATGAAGGTCAAGCCCCCCATCTCTGCTTTAGTAATGAAAGTAAACTCTCCCAGAAAGTCCCATAAAGTCTCATATTCCATGTATCATGTTTTTCCTGAACTGTATACACTTCGGACATGTCAACTTGCGATTTGCGGTCAATTCGTGAGGGGCACATTAGAATTACCAATATCTGCCTCCCATTTATTAAAATGACTGGAGGCTAACTCTAGTAAGTCCAGGTCTCTTAACTTAGAGTATGGAGAAACTAGTCAATACCTAACAGATGTTAATTTAATGAGAGAGTCAGAGGTGCTAATGGGAATTCTCTCCAATTTTAATTTTTAATCAAGAATGGAACTTTGTGCAGTTTCCTTCAGGCCTTCCAGGCTGAAACAGTATCTCATGAAAGTAGGCTAGATTTGATCTCTGAAGGGAACACTGAATATCTGGTGTATAAGAGACACGTAGCTGCTAAAAAGGCTTCAAGGTCTGTATTAGAGTAAATGGAGGTGTGCTTGAACCAATCAAGGCAATATCGAAAAAGACAGTCCAAGCTATACTGTATTTACGTGTCTAGTAAATTAATACACCCATCAACTTTAGAATGGGTTAACTTTGCTATTCTGTGTTTTTTCAATGCCTAAATTAACCCAGTAAAACCTGAGAGAAATATTTTGATGTCACAATGTTTCAAAAGAAGGGGAATAATCTGTATAGGATGCATGAGCCACGGAAAGCTCATCCTCCGCACCATATAGCACCTCACCAATAGTGACCATGGGAGTCTTGACCATTTATCTAAATCTCTAATAATTTTTAGAATTAAGGGGGTGTAATTAAGAGAATATAGGGATTCTGAAGTATGACCAATATGAATGAAAGTTTTTATGGAAGTTTACACCAATTGTACTGGCATATATAAATGCCTAAGGGACAGATTGCCCACTTTGGAAGGGATACTCAATATCTCTGATTTTGTCTTTTATTTTAAAACTGGAGAATGACTAAAACACATTCAACTGATGGAACAGAGCAGACAGATCTCTTTCTGGATGCTCAATAAAGGATATGATCCTCGAACATTGCTATTTTAATTTCCTTATCCTTGACTTTGATACCCTCAAAGGTGTTGGAGGAACTTAAGAAACTTCTGGTTCTATTGCCAGGTTCAAAAGTAGGGCCTATAGGCGGCAACCCTGTAAAAAGGCATTACATAGGGACAGTAAACAAGGGGTCATCCGTCCTTTTAGTATATTTAGGAACTCTAGTATAGCCATCAAGGCCTTAGGGGTTTTTGTGATTTGGTTCAGAGATTGCTATCTCTAATTCCTACTTTGTAATGGAAGCTTTTAAAGTTGCTATTTCTTCCTCTGACAAGCCTGGTAGATCAATTTTGCTCAGCCAATCTTTAGAAGAGCGATCATCTAAATCAGGGGTGTCAAACTCAAACAGTCCGTGGGCCAAAAGTAAAAATTTGGATTAAGTCATGGGCCAATCTTAATATTTACTAAAATAAAGTTACAATTGAAGAAGTATTTCCTTCTTAACAGATATAAAGATGAACCTTTTCATAAGGAAACAAACTTAAATGGGTTATCTAAAGAAAAATAAACTGATGACCTATCCTGGACAGGCCATCAATTTGGGATCTGTCGGGCGCTGAGTGTCAGCGTTGCTTCCGTTAAACAAGGGAAGTGAAGCCGAAGTGCTGTGGCTGTCTCAGGGTACTGCAGCACAGCCGTCATTCACAGTAAATAATACCACTCTACAGCGTTCTTCACACACTGCACCTCCTTGTGCAGCATGTGCTGCTTTTTTGTACAGCTGATCTGTGCGGTTGCTGAGTGTCAGCACCCAACTGATCAATTATTGATGGCCTATCTGCCTTTCATTTGGCCATTTTAGCACTTGATTATATATGACAGTGTATTACTTTATAAATAACAGTCACCAAATAATATACCTATACATGGAACAAATCTACCATACGAGTGATTGTTACTAAAACAAACTCCTACAATACCAAGACCCAATAATAATACTACTTAAGAATCAAATAATACTGCCAGACCAGTACTGCCAGTTGTACACAGGCTCTCTACCACCATATAGTCACCATATAGTTGTAGATAAACGTGTACACAGGCTCTGCAGACATATACCACCGCCATACAGTGACCAGATAGTGGTAGATACTAGTTGTATGTTGGCACTCTGCAGACATTTAAATGATTACAGTGCAGTTACATTTAGTGACTCACCAGAGACATTTCCTCTGATTGGAGTTGTTCACTTTCCTTTATTTTCTCAATCCGGCCCAGACCGCTATGATGACGTCTCCCGGCCATGACTCGCCTCTGCAGAATTTACAACACAAACACTTTAGAATCCTCACTTTTCCAGCACCTACATACCTACCTATATATGGGGGGGTGGTTTTATACACCCTTTCCTAACGGAGGTTTATACAGGAAAGCATGGCTATGCCCCATCCCCTCAGCAACCCACTTTCTTATGATAGGAAAGCCAGATGCTTGCTGTGGGACATAGGGAGTCACCCATCATTCCTTTTTATACCCCCATTAGATTGGTATATAATCCCCCTCTCAGTAGGTAGGCATATAGGTCTCCTCAGTAGGTAGGAATACAAGTCCGAGTAGCAGGGAGGTATACAGGTACCCTTGGTAGGTAGATATATAGGCCCCCTTATTATGTAGACAGGTATATATGGTCCAATGCAGGTAGTTTATAAAGTCCCCTACAGTAGAAAGGTAGGTATATATGTCCCTTCAGTAGCAGGGACCTACCCCCCAAGAAAATAAAATAAAATTGATCAGTAGGTATATAGGTCAGCATGGAAAGTGTAGGTTTTAAGGGGCCCCAGTAATTTGTTACGTATATAGGGCCCCTCAGTATGGTAAAAAAAACTAACAGTAATCACCTCTTTCCTGTTCCCCTGTTAAAAAGCAATCCTTGTAGCGAGACAACCCCTTTAAGTTCCCTCTTGGTTATTTAAGCTAAAGCTGTCTTAACACTTAAGATAGTTGTCAGTCAAAGGCCGGGTTGGATCCTTTTCTTTAATAAAATGGTCAACAAAGGATGTTGTCGGGGAGTGTTGAGGTTACCACTTTACGTAGCATGAGTGTGCCCTATCTAGGCTATTTATGTACCACGAGGACTGTGTTTGTTCCTGTGCACTAGCTGAAGCAAGTCATGATATTGTTTTGCTGTCTGGAAAATTAAGGCTGCTGTTTTGTTTATCCTGCACTCCCATCCAGAAACTTCCATTTTGGCTGATCCCCACACTATGTAATC